>PVJX010005805.1:0-82299 GCA_004027295.1 Dolichotis patagonum
TATTATATTATTATATTATAATATTATATATAATATATATAATTTTAATATATATTTATATATATTTTATATATATTATATATAATATATATAATTTTTTTCTGTGTGATGAAATTTGAATTTCACTACAAATTTATAGAGATAGACAGACAGAAATGTATATATAGGAGGGAATTTTAAAATATACTGAAATACCTAAAATACACATAAATACTATCAGACAAGAAGATTCATTACCCTAGAGATGGCAATATTTTCCAAACTAATCCGTAAATTTAAATTCCATTTTAACCCAAAATAAGTCTTTTACTGAATATGTCAAGACAATCCTGTGATTCCGATGTAAGTTAAAGCCCACACGATCAAGGCAACTTTGAGGAGGAAAGGTTGGCATATGTGGCCAGTGGTCAACAGCCAGACCCGGTAAGAAGCCAGGCATGGCGATGCCAGCGGGTAATCCCAGCTCTCCCAGAGAGGAGGGAGGGGCAGTGCAAGCTGAAACCCAGCTTGGGCAACTTTGTGCTTAGCAAGACCCTTATCTCAAAATAAAACAAAAAACAGAAAGAAGGGGGATGTAGCCCAGTATGAAGGCCGTTGATTCAAACCCCAGCATAGTGAGTCCTTACCTCAGGAACATTCGAGTAGCAAACTCACAGTTCAGTGAGTTTGTAAGTTAAAGCCCACACGATCAGCAAACCATGGCAGACTCACTGAACACTGCGTCAGATTCACGTTGGCCTATAAACAAATCTAGTCTAGACACAACTCTCCCAGAATAGAACTTGCTCCTAAGTAAGGGACTTACTGTGCTGCATTACAGAAAGAAAACAACAGCAGACCCTCACATACACACCACATACTCATGAGGGAGACCTGTGGAGAGCGGTAGAACTGATTTGTGTGGCTGCCTTAGTCTGTTCTGTCTTGCTAGAACACAGTATCATGGGCAGGGTAAGATACGTGAGGAAAGTGGCTCACACTGCTCGCTGTGCTGGTGTTCGGTGGGTCCCAGCCACAGGACCTCACGTGTTACACCACCGCAAGCGGAGGGAGCACACTGCAGGGGAGGAAGTGAGGGAGGTGGGCAGTGAGTTCGGGTATTATGGCGTCCCGGGGTACGAAACCAGTTCCATAAGAGCCGCCCCAGACAAGAGACAGCGTGAATCTAGCCATCCGGGGTGTTCCCATGGCTGGTCACCTCCTGCTCTGCCCAACCCCTGACAGTCCCATCAACTCAGCACTGCTATGCTGGGGACCAAACTTAGAGCGGGCCTCTAAGCCACATCAAATCCTGCCACAGTGGTGGTACTGGAAGATAGAGATGAATGAAACGCAGCGTATGTCCTTCGGGAAAGTGACCCCCACGTATGGAGTCACTCGGAGAGGCCACATGGGCAGGATGGGCCAGTGGGAAAACACTAGAGTGACCCAAAGGGTTCTGAAGAGAAACGTGGAAGACAAATTCACAAGAAGTAAAGGACTGTAGACATTTCATCACAGCATAAATGTTAACCCCAGTGGATACCCATGTTTGAAGGGCAAACACGCATTTTTAATAAGAACAAAGAATACATTGCTAATGTCAGACTAAGTTGGGATTCTATGAATAAGAATTTTAGAAACCCATAAGTGAGAAGATTCATCAGTTTGACAATATTAACAGCGGGTGTCAGGCAGTGGAGTCAGGTTGCTCGGCTATGTGGGTTTCCGGAGTGTGTGTGTGTGTGTGTGGGGGGGGGTTTCTTTCTGAATTAGATGTGCACTAGTCTTTAGGAAAGATGTGGCATCATAAGGCTGTGTTCCCAACCCTCCCTCCGAGATGCCACTACCAGCCTCTTAAGCACCTAGGTCCGACTTAGCTCCTCCCACCACAGGTCTGTGCTCAGAGGCTGCTCACCGCCTGCGGGATGGAGCAGGTGCATGCATCACCAAAGAAAACAAAAACAAGAGCTGCTGGGCAGCAGAGGAAGCATATACCAAGCTCCGGGTGTGGCCAGGTAGCAGGCCAGCCTTCTCCCCTCCTACATCTTTGGCCTGCTAAGCTACAGCCTGCTGCGGGTGGGTCATGTGAGAAGGTGAAATGCCCAGAAAAACTTGTTACCACTCAGTGGGCTTCCTCTGCTCTGAAGAAAGCCTTTCCAGACCTTCCTGATCCCCTGTTCTGCCTGGTAAATATACAAGTGTTGGAGATTATGGAAGAGGAAATCTATGTAGCTTAGGAAAAGTACTTCTATTCTTATTTGCATGCCTATATGTGATTGAAAAAATAGTGTGGAAATGTAATGTTTTTGAGATAAAACATTGATTCTTAAAATTTTCTCTGCTTAATAAGAACAGTCAAATCAACCAAATGTCCGTCTTGAAGTTAATCATGCATTCATGCAATGAATAGTATTTGGTTACAATGTTTTGTTTACACACCAAAGTCATTTTATTGTGGAGCAGTTTAAACTCATACAAAAGCAGCAAGGACGTGAGCTCCTGCACGTGGAGGGCAGCACCCCACACTCAGTTCTTGGCCGCCAAGTTCTTGGCCGTGCCCACCCTCCCCCTATCCTACCCCGACTGATGTTTTGTGAAGTCCAAGCATCCAGTGACTGACATCATGTGGGATCATTTCATTCCTGCAATCGGGTTATTAATCAACCTTTTAGGATCTTGTCTCATTTTGATAAAAGTGAGATTGGCCTGCAAAATTCTTTCTTGTATTACACATATCTGACTTTTATACTAAAGCTAAACCGCCCCCCCAGAATGAGTTTAACTCTTTCTTTCCTATGAGGATTCAATAAACAGTGCAGGAAGATAGCAGCAGCTGGATTCTAATTTATCCTAGGCCACAGCAGCTGTGACAGTTTTTGGTGGCTGCCACCACTACCTCACAGTGGTGCCACCCAGCCTGGTCACTTCCTGCAAGGTCTGCATGCCGGAGCTGCAGCAGCTTGGTAGATGCATGGACTCACACTGGGGAAAGTGGCAATCCTGACACTTGCATGGACGGCTGTGGGCACCCTGCTTGGGAGTTAATGTCCCACTGGTGGCACACGCCACACATGCAGTGCGAGAGTCCCACTTCGTCTCTGGTCATCTACCTGTGACCCCTGCATTTTGCATCTGTCCTGGAGATCAGTGTCCCTGACCACTGAGAGATCAGATCTGCAGAGCCAGCGCACTGAGAGTCCCTTACCTCCTGGTGTGACCCAGGCAGTGCTCCCACCCGATGCCCAGGTTAGTTAGACCCAATCTGCAGGCTGACTGGACTCTTCACAATGCAAGGCTGCAACTGTGCACTGCTGGGTTCGCCTTTGCTAGGGCACAGCCCACATTGGTCACTTTTGCTCTGACCTGTGTTAGGCGGGCCCCAGTGATGATTGTTCCAATGTTCTCAGCCAACCTCTCTCTTCACGCAGTTAGTATCAGGACATGGTCACAGCTGGAAATGTGACTCCTATGCCAGCACCTTAACTGGATCTGACTCGGGTGAGCCACATACTCTCTTTCCTCCACCAAATCACACAGACCCAAGATGCCTTGCACTGCACGAGACGGTGCAGGGTGAGTTGGGAGGGAGAGGGGCTGTGCCTTGGTCCTCATTCAGGTGTCTGAGTCCAGCCTCCTGACGCCGCCCTGCACATGAGGACTTCAAAGCACTGACATCTGGGGAGGTGTCACCTTTCTTTCCTCCTGTGCTGCTTTGCCACAGCAGGAGTAAGGACCAACTTACCGCTGCACAAAGGAAAAGTACTTTCTTGGACCAGGACTGGCAGTGCCATTGGCAGGATTTTCCCACTCACAAAAATCCGCAGGAAAACGTGGCGGAAGCACAGTGTAGAAAGCCTGACACTTCCAGTGTGAAGAAGCAGGCGCTGGAAGGTATCTCTGCAGACCAGCTGTCTTCTCCAGGCGATGAGAGCCACTGACCTTATCATTCCGAGTCCCGGCTTTGAACTGTGCATTTGGCAGAGGGCAAAGACCAAGAGACAAAAGCCACCCTGATGCAGAGTGAGCACAGGTCCCCTCTCTGTCCCTGGAGAGCCCAGTATCCCAGCCCCCATCACTGCCCTGCCCCAGTCCAGCCACAAATACCCACATCTGAGCCCAAGCTGGACCTACAGCTGCTATGTCTAGGTGTCTCTCTTCTCCTGGGTAGTTTGTATTTGTTTGTTTGTTTGTTTGTTTTTGTACTGGGGATTGAATCCAAGGCCCTTGCACTGAGCTTCTTCCTCTGCCTTTTTAAAATTTTTCATTTTGGGACAGAGTTCTTTTCACTAAACTGCCCAGGCTGGACTCAAATACCTAACGTCACTCCTTACCCTTCCAGGGTGCTGTGATTACAGCGTGTGCCACACTGGGCTGTGTCTGGGTATCTCTATCACGGGTGGCCACGTCCAACTCCAGGTACACAGCGTGTGCTCACAACAGTCAGAGAAGTGGGAACCTGGCAAGACCAGCTTAGCCTCCATTCACTTGCTGGGCACCAGGCTGGCTCGCACCTACCCCAGGCCCCCCATCCTCAATCCTGCGCTGCAGCACACAGCAAAATACTTGTGATCAGCCTAAGGTCACCAGCAAGGCCATTCCATGGAAGTCAGGCTGTGAAGACTGTCTCATCCTTATCAGTGAGGTGATATCGGCTTCCAAGCCACCAGACCAAAGCTGTGTGCACAGAGGTGTCCATCGCAGTGCTGAGTATTCAGCGAGTGCCGGAGGAGACAGGGAGCGGCCCACATTGTCATCACCCATGACCTATGACATTACATAGACCTAGAAGTGGTGCTTTTGGATATCTCAATAAGAAAATGATTTTATAAAAAAGCAAATATTTAAAAAATTAAATGACAGCATGAAAAAGGAGAATAGAAAGTTGTGGTCATGTGAGATTTCAGCTATGTGAGAATATATAAATAATGAAAAATGGTAGTAATTTATTCTTTCCATTCCTATGGGACAATGATTTCAGTGTGTGTGCTAGACCCCTGCAAAGTTTTCTTCTTAGCTTTCTGAATTGAAGGCTGCACAGAACATTGACACAATCACAGAGCATGTTTGCTAGCATTGCTGTGGAGCTGACATCTGCACTGTTCATCCCATGCCGGTCAGTCCCGGTTCAGAGTCAGGAGGTTCCAGCGCTGGACTGTGCCGATATGGCTAAAGGGCAGAACTGGGTCCCCTAGACTGCCAGGACCACAGGAGTGCAGGAGGTGCCCAGTACTTAAGGGACAGTGTCACAGGAGTCAGCCCAGCTGGCAGAGGACTCTTCATTTATGCTGTTCCATTTTAAGGTAAAATCTATTGTCACTGTGTATTTGCTAGGGCTCCCATAACTAAGCATCATGGATAGTAGGCTCAACCAACTGAAGTGTGTGGTCACAGAGCTGGATGCTGGAGTCTGAGAGCAAGGGATGGACAGGGCTCTTCTCTTGGGCTGAGAGAGGCTGTCTCAGACTTCTGTTCTGCTCCTGAGAGGTCAGGCCCTGGTCCTCACACCTTTTCTCTCCTGGTGTGTTTCTCTGTGTCCAGGTTTCCCCATTCTAGAGGGGTTTCAGTGTTGTTGGGTTAGGGCCATGCAGGGCCCTATCTTTAATGCACCTCAAGCACCTGCTCTTAGAGCTTCAAGCTCTGTGTTTTCAAAGGCAAGAGTGGGTCACCCAGAGGCTTCTCCCCAATGAATCACCGGGAAAGGGCCCAAGAGAGTTTTCAAGGCCCAGTTAGGAAAAGGGGAGCTAGGGTGTGGGAAGAGTCCTCAAGAGGACCAGGTCTGGACGCGTCCACCTGATGCCTCTGTAGAAGGTGTGACGCAGAGTGAGCAAGGCTGGCGGCCAGCGCTCCCTCGGGGCAGATGACAGCAGCTGGGGAGCTCAGTGCCTGGCGCCAGGGTGAGTGATGTGCAGATGTGCTGGGAACCCAGGTATAGGAGGACACTGTCGGGAGGCACAGAAGACTGTGGACTGTCACCAGCAGGGAGCTGAGTGTCACACCCACCGGCACAAGAGTCCTACTGCATGCAGACAGGTGGGCGGAGCTGCTGGCCCTGTCTTTTTGCTATAAATGACCCTGCTAAATTCAGAACCATTTTTGGTCGACCTCTGCAAGACTCTACGATTGCAAATAAAGCCACTTAAGATCTGTAGGACTGAGTTTGCTATAATTTTCTCTTCTAACCTTGCTTCACCTCAGCCCCTAAAAAACACTGTTATACATCCTGTCTGTATGAGGCTCTTGGGGAGTGGAGTCACAGCGTTTGTCTCTCCATGTATTGGGATTTCACAGCATCATGTCCTCAAGTTTCTCCTGAGATTAGCATGTATCACAATCCCCTCCCCCTTCTTTTGAAGAGAAAAAAAACCCAGAAACAAACAAAAACCCAAAACAATAGCCATACAAGATTTCAAGACAAGATGATAGGAATTTAATAGTGGCTGTTATATTGCATATTGTTCTCTTTAAGAGTAGCTCAGATAACCAGACATAGGCATGCAAAACATCACACCATACTAGCACTAACTGCATCTGTCCTTGAACTAATAGAATTAGTAGTACAATTGGGCCACACCACAGGACCCCAGATTTTACCCCAACTGCCAAGGGACCCTCTTCTGTGAGGGAAGCAAAACTGTCCTTGGAAGACTGGACACCAGGCATAGCAAGAGTACAGGAGGGCAGTGACCATTCCAGCCAGGTGCTTACAGTGCAGGTGGGGGCAAGCAGCCTAAGACAGGACACGTTCTGAACAGAGAGCAATGCAGTTTCTAATGGGGTGCAAGGCAACAAACTCGAGAGGACCCCAAGAAGCTGGCCTGCAACATGGAGATACAGGACTGCTATACTGTGAAATGGGGAGGTGGGGGGTGTTTGCAAGGGGGATCGGGAATCTGTGCATGCACTGATTTGGGGGTGTCTGCTGGACATCAAATGCGAGTCCTGCCATGTGGGACAACCCCATATTGGTCACCTATGGCCAAGGTGGCCGGATGTGGGAAGAAACTCCAGCCAGGCAGGAGAAGTTCGTGACCCAAAGGTCACTAGTGACTGTGCCCTCAGCAGCTGTGGTGTCAGGTGTCAAGGGAGGTAGTGAGTTCCTCCTGAGAATGCGGTCATCAGGCACTGAGTGTCCTCTAGGCCTGCTACAGTTGAGTCTCCATTGATGGATTTCCAAATCTAACCAAGTAGAAGAACCTCTGGTGTTTACACGCCTGTGCGATGGTTTCCCAGAACCAGGATTTGTCCCCAGCAACTGGGAGCAGAAAGCCAGAGACGGTGGCTTTAGAAATAAGACAGAGGGGCAGGGCTCACAATGGCCAGTGGGGCTGGACACTGTCCCCGGAGCTGCATAACTGGGCCATCACTTCGCCTAGCTGATTCTTGTTTCCCTGTTTTTGCAAGGAGGAAAAAGGGAGAGTTTGCATGACTTTAAGAGGAGATTCAGGAACAGTGTGACACGCGTGGTACAAGTCTTGGTCTTGAACTGAAACCTTGTAAATTTCCAGGTCCCAGCATATAAGCATTTTGCCTAATACTTCTCATTTGTACAGCAAAATGATGTAATATTTAGATAGGCTTGGTGACACACAGCTGTAGTGCCCGCATCTGGAAGGCTGAGGCAGGAAAACTGTAAGCTCAAGTCCAAATTGGGCAATGTACTGAGATCCTATCTCAAAAACTTTTTTTTTTAAAATTGAAGATGTGGCTTAGTGAGAAGGCCTTAAATTCAATTTTCAGTACCAAAACCAACTATCTAAATAAATAAAGCAACGCTTGCAACTTGAATTACCCTCCCAAAGAAACGGGGTTTCCAATTCGGAGTTAAGGACCTTGCCAGGGTTTGTAAGCTTGCACGATGGCCATCTGTACCGAGTCACAATGGGATGCTTGTTTCCAAAGCACCTTTCTGTGTGCTTCATGCTGGGAGGGCCGTGGATTGTCTGCTGGCTGTCAAAGGCCCCAGCCAGCAGCCAGGACCTGCAGGCCAGGTGTTTTTCTGCTCTAACAATCACAGCAGGGAGGCTTTGAAATCACAGGAGATACCCCTAAGGGCCTATCTGAAAGGCTTGGTTTTGTTCAGGTTGATTATTTTTAGGGAAGGCTGGGGAAAAAAATGTGTCTAGATAAAGTGCCTAGAAATCAATATGCAAGCATGGCCGCTTTATAATCAATTCCAAATGATTCCTAGGGAAGGTTGTATCTCTTAAAGAGGCACGTTGGACTTTAGACCTTCAATCCCAGCCCAGCGAGGACCTGAGCACATCCTTCCATTGCCTGGATACCAGCAGGGTGCTGATGAGGCCTAGTTCCTCATCAGACCTTGGGAGTTGCCTTGGGGGAAATGTGGACAGAATAGAGCAGGCTGTGTCATGGGCAGTCAAGAACTCTGCAAGAACCCCAAGACTATAACCCTAGGAGGGGGAGGAGGGTCCCCAGGAACCCTCTTGAATCACGCTGCCTCTAAGCTACTCTCCCTAGCAGGCAAGTTGGGGTTCCAGAGCCCCACACTTGCCAGCTAGGGGCTCAGGAAGCAAGGCTAGGAGAGCCCCCCTACAAGACTCAAAGACTTCAGACTTACAATCCAGATGTTGCCAAATTAATCTGATGAGAAACAAAGGACACTCAACACAAATACAGATGATAGCAATTAAATAACCAGAGAAATACGCCCTTCAAAATTGAGCAGCCGGTTTGGGTGTGACGCAGCACATCTTGTATCATAAACTTCATTTCTCTACGTGGCTCAGGAGATTGTCAATGATGAGGTCTAGATGTCGTTTCTAAAGCAAGTTTGACAATGATTTTGAAAGATTTTTATGAGACACATGTGAATAAATCTTTGGCAATGGTTCTGATGTTTAAAACCAGAGCATAGTCACAATAGCTCACTGAAATCCAGCCGGGGCCCAGCGTGAATTATAATGCTTGCATAACCTCCAAGAAGACACTTTTCCTATGTGAGGCATAAAAAGGCTTTGAGACAAACCTGGACCCAGTAAGCCCAGAGCTAATCTTGACCCTTCCATCTTTTCCCCCTTGTGCCCCATCAGCCCTGGAACTGCTAGAATGGAAAGAAAACAAGTTTTTCATTCCCTGGAGCACCTCTTGGGCCAGCTTACGGGACAGGAAATGGAGAATCCTGGACTATAGGGAACCCCAGCTTGTAGGGAGACTGCAGGGAACCCCAGCTGGGAGGGGATCCCTGCCTATAGCAACCAGTCTCTAGAATTCACGAGGAGAGTAGGGTGCAGGAGACATTAAGGCCAGAGAGGGGCTTCGGGGTTACTCTCAGGACCTGGAAGTGCAGCAATAGACCTGCTGCACACGGTCCAGCAGGGTCACCTGGAGAAAGGTGCTTGCTGTGAGCCTCAGCATCGTCCCCATGAGACCCCTGGACAGGCCCAGGACATGGCAGGTGACTAGATCCAGCGGATCTGTCTCGGGCAGGTGAAGCCGCCTCTCTCTGCTCCATTTTCTTCTCCTAAGTCTGGATTTTGCTCACTCCTCCACAGGGCCTCGTGAGCACGACATGCAGGCAGTTGGGAGTGTCAGTGCCTGGCTCAGAGGACGCTCTGGAGATCCACTGCCAGCTGGCACTGGCATGCCCACTCTGAGCGCTAAGTGAGTAACTGGGTCAGGAGAGCCAAGGGCCTCTCCCACAGTGGTGAGCCCCTCGGCACGGACTGCGCAGTTTCAGAACCCTGAACTTCAGAGCTGCGGTCTTCCAGTCTTTCCTGTCAGTTCTGGGGTCACCATTCTCTCCACAGCCCTGGAACAAGGGGCTGCAAAGCGGACAAGATTCTGGGTCCTGATGGTTTTTATGTTTCACCCATTTCTTGCACGCTTGTTGGCCACAGGCTTAGATGGCCATGCAGAGCCATCACAGAGAGTCCAGGGGGCTGAGGGTATCCTCGTGCCAGAGACCGCGGCTCAGCTTTCTGCCTCCACCACACCTGTGCAATTCAGACTCCTGCAGAAATAGGTCTCAAGTTAAGCAATCAAAATAGGCCGGAGTTCAGCCGCTAGGTACGTGAGCAATTAAACCTGACTGAGGGGGAGAACGTTTCTCCCCTGACAGCCTGCCCTGGCACTGCTGAGCACCGTGAGTTTGTGCCAGTGAGATGCCAATGCCTGATGGCTCCCTGTCTCATAAGGAAGACAGGACAGTGAGCTCCGCATGCTCCTAGGCCTGTCACCACCCGTGAGCCTTCACAGTGAGGATCTCATCGTCCTCTGCTCCTGATGACCCTTGGAAGTCGGCACAGGGAAGTGGCACAGGTGAGGGGTGACCTGCCCTGTGCCCAGAGTGCCACCCAGACATCCCTGGCAGGAATTCACCAGGCTCTGGGCTTGACCAGTGTCACAGAAACCAGTGCCTGGGTTTTAGTAGACAAGGCAGTTCAGGGTAGGGGACAGCTGCTGTCCATCCCGAAGTTCAGACTCAGACAGAGAGAGCAGCCTGGGTGGAGCCGAGGTTGTCACAGCATAGAGGAGAGAAGGCCAGGGAGATGAGGACAATTGCTTCCCCATTTAGATACTCAGGGGACCAAAACAGCGGCACTGCAAACACACCACCAAGGAATCTCAGGGACACCTGCTTTTCCCCAAGTTGTGATCTCCATAGAGTCTCAGAACCAAGGCCCAGGGATACCAGCCAGGGCAGAGGACTGACCCAAGCATGCCCCTGCACTTGTCTTCCCCTGAGGCATCAGAGAAAAGGTTCTTATTTGAAACTTCTGGTGGGAGAAATAAAAACCACCTCAGACCATCCCAGGCTGCAGTGCTAAGAAAGCCTGGGTCCAGGCCAGCTTGGGGTGTTTCCTAGGCCCAAGCCCGGGGCCTGCCTTGGAGCAGTGCCGAGTGGCCGCAAGGCAGGTCTGGCCCTGCCACACAGCCCCAGAAGTTCCCGAGAAGCTGCTCCAGGAAGAATCACTGCACATGGGAGGGAGGATGTTGGTTGAATAGTGTGGGAGGAAAATGAGAAGCAGAGAAAACGCCCAGCAAATTGCACCATCCCCTGGAGTTATGCTCCTCCGGGTCCCCAGGGAAACAACGGCTCCCTTCAGAAATGCCTGAGCATCCTCCTCGGCCAATGCACAGACTTGCCACTTGGGCAGAAGAGTCAGGCACAGACTTCTAGAAGGTTCTAAGTGCATAGCGGCCTTTATGGAGATCCAACATGGGGACTTCTCATCACCAGTCCATTTTGGCATAGAGTGTGCCACGGAACTCTCCCAAATAACACTACTTTAAGATAAACTTTTCTTAAATGTATGTATCAGGAAAGTTCCCACATCATTTTTCTGTTTTGAAAAATGCAAATGCTATCAACATGAGATTGGAATGCTCCAGGTGCTCCCCACTGATCATTCTGCAAAGTGCTCAGGCAGCTAACCGGTTAACTGTCCCCTAGGACTGAGGGGGCCACTTTCCCACTCCGTGCAGGCCACCTATTGGCTTCCACAGAACAAGATGCAGTTGCTGTGTCTTTTAAACTGAGCCAGGGATGGAACATTCTCCCGTAGGGCAAAGTAGCAGTTGCTGGAGGTACCTGCGAAGGCTCTGAGAGGGAACAGAAAATCTCCTTCAGCTTTCAGAGTACCACCTTTGCAAATTGTGTCACTTGTATCCCCGCTTCATTCCCATGCATCCGTGCCAGCAATTTATGTGCTCTGTCTTGGTAACAGTGTCCAGAGATGGGAGTGTCCAGAGCAGAGCTGACGTGCATGATTTGCACTTTTTCCTGGATTGTGAGAACATTTTCTTTACGCAGGACAAGCAAGAAAACTATCACACATTTGAAAAACCAGTCAATTCCGTGTTGTGGGATCCAGTATTTTCTTCCGTGGGACATCAGTAAAGTCAGAGCCCTGCCCTGTCTTCCAGAGCTGCTGTGGGTGCTCCCCTGGGGGTCCCTCCATCTCACCATCGTCGCCCGTGGACAGAGCAAGGTGGTTCAGCCAATCGTATCCCTCTTCCTATGGTTAGCACATGCCCAGAAGTGGTGGGATCTGTGTGCTGGGCCCTTCAAGGGCTGGGATGAGAAGCCTCTGGGCCCTCTGGGCCTTCACTTTGTGGGTGGATCTTGCTGAGCTCTGTTTACACTGGACTGTGGTCCTTCCTTATCTTGTGGGTCGGCTGCCCCCATTTCTGGAACCCTGTGTGTGGGGTCCAAGCACTTTGATTAGAAACTCTCATCGTCTGGATCCTCCTCAGCCACGTCCTGCCTGAGTCGTGTCCAGCACCTGCAGGGTCTGGAAGGATTGCAGTATGCACGCGGTGACTCGACCGCTGTTCGCACCTGAACCTCACTGACCTGCTGACTGCTTTGGCAGTGACAGCAGAGTCCACGTGTGCCCGTTCACACTGAGAGAGTGAAGGACAGGACAGCTGGGAAGACAGCGTTTGTCACTCTGTGAGGAAATGTGCAGGGCCACCTCACTTGCAAATCTAAAGAGAATGCCACTTTCTATTTAGGAATGCCCAGTGTGAGGGGACAGGGAGCTCTTCTCTGAATTACCTGGGCCTCCGGTACACCCGAGGCACCTGGCAGTCTTGTTGTTCAGTCTCTCGTGGCAGTGTGGGCCCAGGGCACTGGGATCCTAAAGCTAGGCTGACGGGAGGTTTGGGTTTTTCTGCAGAGCCAGGACGAGAAAGCCCGTGTCATTCATTCTGTGCCTGAAAGAGGGGCACTCCCCATGACTAGGGGGGAGAGCTTTGCTTGGGGACCACCGCCAGTGTCACCAGATGGGGCACTGAGTACAAATCCAAAAAGACTAAGACAACATGCCTGAGGACATGTCTCCTCTTTGCCTGCAGCAGCAGTGTTGTGACTGTGTGTGTGTGTGTGTGTGATTTGCTGGGCAGAGTATCAGATCCCAAGGCACTGTGTCACATTTCTGGCCCTCTGGGGTGGCAGGTCCCACGGTATCCCTGTTTAATGCCAGCCCTGACCAAGATAGGTTCAGTGTGAGCTTTGTGACCTCCGGCAAACGCTTGTGCCCAGCAGGGTCACATCCTTTCAGAAACGGAAGCTGTAATGTGAAACACCTTTGCTTCAAAGAACTTTCTTAAGCAAGTCCCTAAGTTGAACCAGAAAGGCAAATACTCTCAGTGAGAACGGGCCCATTTTTTGAAGCAGAGATTTCTCAGTCCCTGTGTAATTTTCCAAGGTGAGAGGGATGTGAAGAGTCACCTTGAGCTCACTTT
Source organism: Dolichotis patagonum (assembly GCA_004027295.1). Classification (NCBI taxonomy): domain Eukaryota; kingdom Metazoa; phylum Chordata; class Mammalia; order Rodentia; family Caviidae; genus Dolichotis; species Dolichotis patagonum. Next base: position 13,192 of record PVJX010005805.1, read on the forward strand.
GCAACCCAGGTTGGACCCCCCACCCTGCTGACAGCGTGAGGAGCTTGTACCAAATGCCAGGTGATTGTAGTTTCCTGCCCGCCACTCTGGCATCCACATGGCTGAGTCCTCGAGGTCGTGAGAGCACGTGTGCTGTTATCTTCAGGGCTGTGAAAGGTGTGGCTGCTGTCCTGCTGGGCACACACTGGCTCTGCAAGCCATGGATTTCCTGCCTACTAAACCTTCCCACTGGCATCACTAAGCGCCCCTTTCCTTCACCAGGGTTAATCAGTAATCAATAACCGGAACAGCCATTTCCTGAGTGGATTGAACTTGAACAGATCTAAAACAACTGCCCCATAATCAACACTCAAGAAACCCAGAAAATGGACTCCAGATACTGGAGTGGAAGAAGGGCTGTTTGAGTGCTGTGGCCAACGGTGGAGGACAGGTTGTCATGCAGTGACACTTGCCTTTGACTGCTCTCTGGCCGTGCATTTTGCAAGACTGCTTTATGCTGACCATGTGGAAACGTTTCTCAGCCAAAATGTCTATCTCTTGTTATTGCTTCAGGAAAACCAGCAGGAGTTTAAGCTTCTCAGGGCAGAAAGAGGACTTCCTGCTTTTCTTCTCCATACCTTCCCCACCTGTGTGCCCTGTGTTGGGGGGTAGCTGCTCTCTGTATCCCTGCCCTACCTTGGGACTAAGGGAACTGAGAAACACGAGCCCCAGGCAGCAATGCTCCTGACCCAGGCCTCCTGCAGCACTGTTGGACGTCATTGGAACTCACAGTGTCCTCTGCTGGTACTCATGCTCCAGGAACTACCCCTAAAGCACCTGGCATGGGGCAGGGGGAACAGCCTTGAGTTCTTTTTTCTTTTCTTTTGTCTTTTTGAGACAGGGTCTCGCTATGCAGTTTGGAGTCACCTTGAGCTCACTTTGTAGGCCAGGCTGGTCTCAAACTCACAATGATCCTCTTGCCTCAAGCTCTCTGTTAAAGTTTTTTTCTGGTGCGGAATTAGGGCCCATGGAGGTGAGAGGTACCTATGGAAGGTGGGAAGCTATGGCAAAGCTCCCCCAGACCCAAGGGAGGCCACCACGGTCCCCAACATGTGTAGGATGGTGTGTCTATCCCTTGGTCATGGCTCGAGGTGAGGAGGGAGGGAGAATTTCCAGGGGCAGAGAGTATGGCTATATCTACACACAACCAACCAGCACGGCAGCCTCCAGCTCCAAACTAGGAGTTTAGGCAGCGACCTGCTCTTTCCATTTACCTGTCTTCATGATGTGGAGAGGGGTGGGCGCCCAGACACTGAACAGACCCCCAATTGGGCAAAACCACTGGGTGTGGGGCCTGGACACACGGGGCAGAACCCACAGGATGCCAGTCACTTCAGAGGTTTCTCTTATGTCTAGTGATTCTTGGTTTACCTTCCTGGACCAGCACAATAACAGGGATACAAATGCCCTCCAGCACAGCTGGACTGAGGCTCCGCTGGTGTGGCCAGTGGTATCTGAATGCCCTGCTCCTCCGGTGTCCAATGGACCAAGCACTTGACTTTCAGGGAAGGGGGCTTTGGAAGGCAGTAAAGGACAGATTGCCATGCCAGAGCCCAAAGGAGGACAAAGCCTATGCTGCTTGGGACCAAATCTTGGCTCAGATGGAGCTATTGTCAAGCTGCTAATGTGAGAAGAAATAGAGAGAGAGAGAGAGAGAGAGAGAGAGACCTCCCTGGATTCTGGAAGGTCAGTTGAGCTGCTCCAGGCCCAGAGACCTGTGGGGTCAATTAAACAAAAGGAGAACTGGAGAGGACTTTAAATTGCCTCACCCAGGAGATGTGTTGTGGGTTAACTTGAGGTTGAAAGTTCCAGGTCGCATCCAAGGATAAGTTCCAGCAAGCCTGCACCTCTGGTCGATTGGAATTGAGGGGCTATGGGGGCCCTTCCTGGTCAGCTGGCCCCGAACTGAAGGCTGCTCCCCCTCACTCCTCCAAGGTGTGTCCCACAGCAGTGAACAGGTCACAGTTTGCGACACACGGAAAACTCGGGTCAGCTGCTCTCTGGACACGTGTCATGCTGCCGGGAGGTGTCGGTGTGCTCTGATGCTGTTGCCCTCATCTATGGCTTATTTTATCCACACCCACTGCAGGCCTCACCCTGTACCTCTTCACCACCATCCTAAGTGGCAGAGGCACTTCTGCCTCTTCCTTTGCTGTGGACACACGTTACAAGTGACTTTCAACCAAAAATGTTTATATAAAATACTGGAGAGCAGGATAGAGAGAGGACAAGTAAAGCCTGGACGTTTGCAGGTGACGGGTCCTCAAAAATCGGAGCTATTTGGAAACTCATAGTAGTATAACCAGAGGTGTCTGTGTGATTAAAAACCATCAGAGAGTACTGTTATTTAAAATCATCCCATTTTTCCCTTGAGCAGTGACAAGAAGCCCTATACCTTCTCGTAAGAAAGTTCAGTTTCTCTATTATATCTGTTATCAGATAAAGGCTCGTCAAGTACTTTTTCCACGAGAATCAAGCCCACATATTATTCAAAATAAAACTAGAATAATAAAAATTAGAGTATAAATTTGCACTCAGTTGCAATCATGTCTGCACTGAAAAGAAGGGAGAAGGAGACACACAAGCAGCTGCTCAGTGACAGACAGGAAAAGGGAAATATGATTAACATTCAAGTTGTTTGAAAAGGTGAGGGGGTGTGTGTAAGTTACCACCTTCACTCTGAGCAGTCCACCTGCCCAGGCTTGGGCCTCAGGTTCTGGGAGATTCTGCCCAGAGAATAAACTGCTTCTAATAGTGAGGGTCAGATAGTGCTTCGCTGCTCCAGAGCTAGACAGTCCTCAGCTTGGCACAAAACAGGCAAACAAATGACGGTTTGCAGTGGTCTCTGTAATGTGAGTTTTCATTATGATGTCGTTCAGAGTGGTACCCTTGGATAAATGCACCTACTTTGTGGGTCCTGCAGGTCCCTCACTTGAGCTTCAGGTCGACGTGCATTCCCCTATTACGTGATCACCTCTGCAGGGTGTGGCACATGCCAGGGGACTCGTGTGTCTCACTATCTGCTCTGACAGTGCCCAGCTCCTCAGGGAGACTTCCCACACTGGACTTGCAGCCTACAGCTTCACTTGCTTGGTGGCTTGTGTAGCTAAGAACTCACCTCTACGGAGGGCCTAACGCCAGTGGGGACAGGGGCGCTGAGAAGGGAGCCAGAGACCAGACACTGTCTGCATGGCTCTACGTTATGCCACAGAGATGTCAGCTCCTGCAGAGGCAGCAAGGAATGCTATTCAGACCAAGGACAACAGGCACACCTCCTGGTGTGATTAACAGTAAACACATTTGTGGGGATTTTCTCTTCCACTATGAACCTCAAGGGACACGCATATACACCTCAGATCCAGAGAAGATCCTCAAATCTGATTCTCATCTATGCATACTCAGGCTCAGGAAACACCGACAGCGTGTTCTGCTCTATGATATGAAGGCTCCTGATAGAAAATAAAAGTGTGCTTATAAAATATAAGGCCTTAAGGCTTGTGATGTGCTAGCAAGTCTCAGGAAGTGAGACTGAGCTGCCTAGTCTGAAGACTCCAGACCTCAGGGTCAGGGCTCAGCCGCCTCTCCCGAACGGGGTCAGTCTGCAGAGCGTCAGCCTGGAGGCTGGACTCTCATAGCCTGGCAGGCGCAGGGCTGCTCTAAGCCCCCATTAGACTCTGAAGTGTCTGTGACCTCTTGGAGCTCCTGAAGGGTAAACAGAAGCCCTGCCACTCTTAATGTCCCCAAGAGAGAAAGCACTGCGGCTCAGGGACGAGGCCACTGAAGGTCAAGAGGCACTGGGGAGCCTTTTCATGGGGCACCACAATGTTTGTTCTAAACTAATATTGAAAAAGTCAAGATCTTGAAAGCAGCCATATACCTGCATTTGGAAACCGATTGGTCTTTGTCACCCGCAGCTTGTTCATTAAAACGTTGGCCTTTTCAGGAGGGAACAGGAGCTAAGACCCTCTCTGCTCTCTGCACAAGGGACTGGCCCAGTGCCGCTGAGCAGAGCACTCGTGACAGTGGGTGTCCTGGAGAGCACAGGAAAGGGGAAATTTTTTCAAACAAAGCCTGATTTTCCCTTACCGTGAGATGTCTTTAAACCCAAGACAGGACTTATCATTGTTGGAAAATTCTTTTAATTTTTGCCTTACCTTTTTATTCAAGCACATTATATTTTTCTTTGGACCCATTCAGGACTTTGGGGGCTGGAAGGTGGTCAGGAAGGCTTCTGACCTCCTGTATTCGGAGGCCTTACCACCCCCCCCCGCCTTTTCCACCAGTGCTCCAGTTGGTGACTCCATGAGCGTGTCCAGTCCACCACACTGGATGCCCAGAGCTCACCAGCCCACAGCCACCTGACTCCACAGCTGTGCTGTCTGCAGGCCCGGGAGAGACGCAGACCCACAGCGCATGCTGGGACCCCTCCCCAGGGTCTTCCAGGTGCTATGGGGTCTCTCTGAGTCTGTCACCTTGCCTGCCCTGGCAAAGGAACTTTCTCCTTCCAAGGTAGTGTCAGGGGCTAACCAGGAGAACACGATGGGGGAAGTCTGGACTCCAACCAGCACCTCGTGGCCATAAGGCAGAGGACCCAGCTTAGTTCCAACATCTGTCTGAGCCTCCAGACAGTGAGCACCTCAGAAAACACACGCCCCCTTCCAGCACTCTCACGCGTGTTTGTGAAGCGCCCTCCAAAGCAGAGGCATGGGGCATTTTCTGGCACAAGCAGAAAGAGCACATGAGCTGCTAAGGGACCATGTGGCTTGTGTTATCCAGCAGGACGAGGCCCTAGAGTAAAACTCAGCCTCCGGTGGCTGCAGCCCGCAGACAGCACGGCAGGCCTGTCCGCACAAAGGCCAGAGGGAAAACTGAGTGACTGCCCAGGAGCAGGAAGCAAGGAGACCCAGGCAGAAAGAGAAAACCACCATGGCGCCATTGCCCTGGTAACAGGTGAAAGAGACCCAGCAGCCTCTCTGCATTCAGCCTTCTCCTGGGCAGCAGTGGCTGGAAGGGCCCAGAGAGCCAGCTGAGTGGGCTCTGGCCCTGCCTCACGTCCTTCTCCCAGCCCACAGTCAGGCCTGCAGGACCTTGGCGCCACTCACCGTGAGGTCTGGGCTAGTGCCCAGGGGTGGGGCAGTCCCCAAAAAGTGGTCCTGGGCAGCCGCAGAAGGCAGCTGTGTGGACGAGGTCCCCTCTTGGTGGTTGGTGACCTTTTGTGTATTCTGAGAGTGACATGGTCTCTCTGTTTTCGAGATACACATGCAGTTGGATGGTTGTCACTAGAACACGGTCACTTCGTGTGCCCGCTTGTACCAGTGACATCACAGAGGCAAAGCGTACACGCACGACTTCAAGCTTAAAAACTGACTTCACATTTGCATTTTTTGGCATTGTTCTTTAGCATTTATGGCTGAGTGTTTTGTTTTCCTTGTTGTTTTTCTCCTGAAGACATAAGGGAGGTTATATGGAGACTGGGTCACTATCAAATTCTTTCCTTCACAACTGTCCAGTAAAAGGGGTCAGATTCTCAGAGCAGCTGGGTCCCCAGATACACAGCTGCTGTCTGGGAGCGGTCTGGGCTGCTGAAGGTCTCTGCTGTCCTGCAGCTTGGATGACAGTGCGAACCATCAACAACCAGTCGGCCCGCAATCAGGCAAAGCCACCCAAATTGCATGCTCTGCATAACAAAAGATCACGTTTGGCTGACAGGGGACTTGTATCATGATTCGCACTCTACGCTGACCACCACCCCAAACACCATTCTGGGAACCCACAGAATACTCACAGCCACAGCTCTGCGGCCACGTGGACCAGATGTGCCAAGTTCAGACCAAAAAGGAGAGAAAGTTTTCCACAGACAAAGTTAGGTCACCACTGTGGGCCTGCCGGAGGGGACAAGGGAAAGCAAGTCCCAGCAAACAGGAGCATGCTGGGGACCACGTGGAGTAAGAGCAGCTGGCTCCAACTCCTAAACACTTGCCAGTTGGCTACAAATGTGATCTTTGATGGCATTCCAAAATATTAACAGTCACGGACGGTGTAAAAAATACAAACCATTGGTCCCGATATATTTGGTGATAGTGTTTGCACATTTTCACAGCACCTAGAGATTTTACGGCAGCCTCTGGAATACAATTGAGCCTAAGGTGATTCATGGCACTAATCCCTGTATTCTATGCTGGCAAACAACTATTTAATTTAAATGTTTACTTTATTTCTATTTGCTACTTCATTGATTTATTTCTCAAGTACTATTTTCCATTCTTTACATTTGAATACAAAAGACACTCAAGGAACTTTATGGTCATTTATGTAACTATGAAAATATTAGATGCATGCCAGCGTCAGAGGGAGACGGCATAATTATCCGGCCAGTTCTTTGTGAGGTCAGGGCCAGTCGTGCTGCATCTTGCACTTCTCTCTGTGCTGCACCTTAGGACTCAGAGACCCTGCCGCTGTCCTGGCCATTTGCCTTGATCATCATCATTAACCCAGCAGTGCCTCTTGGCATCTTGGAAGCCATCCTGCCTTCCCTTTGAAACAGAGGACGCCATTGTTCCTTCCCTTTGAAATATGACACCAGCCCTCTGGCAGCTCCAAAATGCTGATGTGGATCACTGCATAAGCCCAGCCCTGGTGTTAATGTCTGGAGCCCAGTCCTTAGCTCCAGGCTCCACCCTTTCACCTGCCCACAAAGACCAGGACCTCCTCACCTTCCTCTGAGAGCCACAAAGACAGGAACTGATGGCAACTGATGGCAGAGCTCATATTAATTGCAAAGTGCTATGTGAGAAGCACGGAAAATCCTCTTCTAAGCAAATAAAAACCAGAGACACAGCTTTGTGAGCTAGGGAGGAGCCAAGAGGAGCCCAGATTCCCTGTGTGTGTGGACTTCTGCTTTCCGCACAGTTGTATCACTGTGTTCTGAGGGTATATTCCGGTTTCATTTATTTTCTCCTTCTTAATAAACAAAAGAATAGAAAATTGGAATTATTTTAGACATAGAAGCAGAGTTTTCTTTTTAGATCTGCAAGACAAATTAATGCTTTTTCCCAGGGGTCTTTCAATTGCAGTAGGCTATTTGTGTTCTAAGCAGTATTTCTTTCCTGTCACTGAATAACAAACTCAGTGTATATTAACAGGACCCCTTGCATGGAATGTGTTGCTCTAGCTACCTTCATTCAAAATACCTTTATAAGATCAATCACGTGCCGTGCATGGACCAGGGCTCCTGCTAAAACAGCAGAATATTTGCCATCTGCCTCTTCCACAATGTGATGCATTGCTAACCCCAACATCTCTGTGGGTTCATAAGGCTTCTCTGGGTGTTTCTTGCATTTGTAAGTGTAATAGACAGGTATAAAAAATGATGATGCTTCTCCATTAGCATTGTGCTCGCCCTACTAGTAGTTTTTTTTTAACTGGAAAGCAACATGGGGTGTTAAAAAGGGACATGAAATTTGAAGACATTCAGTCACGGGATACATTCTCTATCACACTCAGAATCTCCACGTTCTCTTCTACAAAGAAGACACCAACTTTTGCTGATCTGAGTTTTGGGGCAAGATGAAAGTCGAGATGGTCTTTGAAGCATGGTTTGGGACAGATCGTGTTAGTCCTGTTATGCACAGGCGGAAACCTTTCACCGGCCCACAGATGGTCACCAAAACATTGCCCTGCATTTGGTCTGCTATGTGTTTAAGCAAACATGTTGCAAGATGAATAAAGCGATGTGTTCCCATGAATCTGCCGATCTCAGGATGAACATATCACACCGTGCTCTCCGCTGTCTGAATTCCAAATCCGTCCACCTGCAGGCCCCAGTGCTGGCTGCAGGAAATGCCAAGCTGCCATTCAAGACTGCGAGTGTGCCCAGCTGCTCAGCAAATTGGTAAATTCTTTGGTAAATTATTTTTCCCACCTTGGAAACATACCATATGCTTTAAGTTGAAGATTCAATGTATGGGAGAAATAATGAAAATGCAGTTCACTTCCAACTGTGTGTGTTTTTTAAACTGTGATATATTCTTCACTTCAGGGCTTATGTCCAATGGCTGAAAAATTCTTGGAAGCTGATTTGAACATCCCAAAGAAAACTGTTCTTCCAGGAGCCCACGGCTCATGCCAGTCTGACCACAGGGGACTTGCAGTTTGGGTGTTATACATGGATAGATTGTGTTTTCCTTTCACTCCAAGCCTGTGGCTCCAAGGTGCTCTGCATGGCCCCACCCAGAGCCCCAATCTTACACATCACAGGATGCTTTGGCTCCCGGGTTGGACAGGGCTGTCCTCATGATGGGAGACACCTGGCTCTACCCCCTAGGAACAAGGTATGATACAAATGGAGCATCTTAACTCCTTGATCCAACCATGTGAGAAATGTCTGAATCTGTAAATGGGTCCAGAAGAGCCCAACAGAATAGCAGGAGCAATAGGCAAGAACCTATGTGATCCAAGGGGCAGGAGAAGGGGGTGGGGGAGATGCCTGCATCCCAGAGAGCTGGGATCTTATTGCTCATGGACACCGTGCGCACACAGAGCCTCTCTGTCCCAGCCATACCCAGCCCAGCACAGCCCAACACAGCCTGGCTTACATCCCTCCAGGTGCAGTGCTGGCCCTGGCACTGCTCCGGGCCATGGGGGCACATGGGCACATGCGGGGTCTCTGAGGTAGCTGCATAGAAGCTCGAGGCTGGACAGATGCAGAGATAGCAGTGGTTACAGAGTTGAGTCCAAAGCACAATCTCTTCCTTCAAGAGCCAGCTGTATTTTCAGAATCTGAGCACCAACAGTGGTCCCTCCTGGAGAGTGCAGATGCTACTTGGTCTGGCCCACTGGCCTTCAGAGCTAAGACTGGAAGCCATGTCCAAAGATAAGTCCGCAGACAGAAAGGGTCAGAATGGAAGGCCTGTTGGCACTCACCGCCAGGGCACTAGAAGGAGTTAGTGGTGTCTCCATGCGCACAAAGGGGAGAAACAAAATGGCCCTGAGTGTTAGGTGTGGTAACCCTAGGGCTGAAGTGGGACACTGGGGCTATCCAAGCTCCAGATGCCTGCTTGTGTCCACAGAAAGGCATATTTTCTTGGAGATGAAGTGGTTAAACTTTTGCATTAACTGAAACAGGCTCAGCTTTGAGAGGTTAAATATCTACCCCAGCTGCCCTCAGCCAGATAAAAGCCACCTTAGAGGGGGACCAGGGGGAGGGGGATGGAGAGGGGTGTGTGGGAAATCTTTAACTTCTACTCTTTTTGCTAGTGTAATTGGCTTTTCTTGCTTGCTTTTATTGTCCAGTTTGGGTGGAGAGTGAGGCCTGCCAGAGAGAAAGGACAGAGAGGTGACTCTGATGAGGCCCTCTGGACACACAGGCAAAGGGGAAGCATGTCCCCTTTCTGATGCAAAGTCCCACCAAGCCTGGAGTTTGGTCCAAGACAAGGACTTTTCTTCACCTCTTTCTCTCTCCCATCTGAACCCTCCCCGACTTGCCTTTTTTATTATTCACTTGTTTGTGGCCAGTTAAGCTTCCCTTGTGTTTCTTGGTGCTTTCAGTGAATTGTGCTTTCTGGGACTGGTGGGCTATCCATCTGCCCAGGGAGACAGTGACCTTCCCTGGTGACTGGGCTCTGCTTGGACAGTTCACCTATCCATCCAGAGGATGCGGCCCAGAGGGTGAGGGAATTCACTTTGCAGGTGTCCTCAGGACAAAGTAGCCTGAATCTCCACTTCTAGGTGTCCTTCATTTCTAGGGAACCCTCCAGGATTCCTCTCTAGATGAGCCCCAGGCTCTGGAGTTGCCGTGGGTTCCCAACACTGGGCCTAGCCTGGCTTCCATGGGGATCTCAGCATACACAGAGAACCGTGGAGAAGTGGAATGAGATTATGACTACCAGGGAGAGGCTGTGGAGGAGAAGGAAGTCCACCCCGAATTCAGATTCTGACTTACAGCTTGCAAAAGGGAACACAGTTTGTGGGATTTTTTTAATGGAGGCTGTAAAACTTTACCAAAAGGTCATGGTTCTTGCTGGGAACTTTCAGACCTAATTACTCAACAAACATGGAATCAGAGAACCTAAAGCTGCCTGAGAGATGACAGGGGCCTCCACAGAGGCCCTCAGGGCCTGCCCCAGAGGCCAAGTCCATAGCTTCATGTGGCTGCTCCACAGATAATGCCATATGCAAACCACTGCCTGGGGCTCACATAAAAGCCAAAGACACAGGGTGGGTGGCAGAGACCTGGTGACTTGCTATAATGCCCTGGCCACTCATCATATGAGGCACTCACCTGGACACCAGCTTCTTGGGGCCTCGCCAGGTCTCCTCTGACTGATGTCCTCCCCCTGAGTCCAGGCATCCTGGGGCCACAGGACATCACCCAGGTCCATGTCTGCCTGCAGAGCCAACCTCTCCTACCAGGCCTAGAATTCCTGCCCAGGGGCCCCAGGGGCCCAGTGTCTAAGACATCCTCCCTACTAGAGAACACCAGGCCCTTCCGCTCCTCTGGAGCACACCCCAAGGTCCAACCAGTCCCCAGGATGCTTGCAAGCCAGAGCTGAGTATCAACACAGTCCCAGTGCTAAAATAATGTCTGACCCATAGCCTCCGGCTGCATCCCAGGGACCACAGGGCAACCAGCCCACAGGAGCTGTGCCCAAGCACTGGGATCCCTCACTTCCCCCCAGGTCCAGCTGGGGGAAAGTGACCAAAGTGACCAAACACACTCTCCCTTCTGCCCACCCCATAGGACCCTTACCCAAGTGCTGCTTCCCTGCAGCCCCACCACCACCAAACTGCACCCATGGCTCCCAAAGCCCCTTCTTCCTCATTCCCAGACCTCTGGCCCCTGGGAGACAGTGGCAGCAGAGGCCTGTGCTGCCACAGGCTTGGAAGGGTCTCACCTGCTCACGGTCACTACTCAGGATAAAGGACCAGACGTGCGTGTGAGTCAAGGAATGGCCTGTGTGTCCAAGGAGGCTGACATGGCGCCAAAATCATGACCTCTCCACTTGCACTCTGGGCTCTTTCCATTCCAATTAGGCCCTGACTCCCTAAAATTCTAAGATACATTATTCATTTTCCAAGTGTCTCCTCGCAGGTCAGTATGAAGAGTGTTTTCCTCCCTCTACACCACCACGTCCAGAGACAGCCCTCTACGGTTTCTAGTATGCAGATGGGACCACGTCACCCCTGCTGAAAACTCCCCAGCTGTTCTCTGACACTCAGGCCCGTTGACACCCCCAGGTGCCCTGTTATTTGGATACCCCAAATAACTGCTCAGGTCCATCTTCACTGTTTGCTCCATTTCCTCACTGTGACGTCCCTCCCTTCCCTCTGGTTGTTCCAGATGCTGTTTCTTCTGATGGAGCATTTCCTCAGCCGCCATGGCCTTCTTGGCCCGCAGCTAGAACTTTAGCTTTTCCTCACACTTTCCAAACTGACCATACGTGTTTGTGGGTCTGTACCAGCCATTTCCCCAGTATGGTTCGCTTACTGGGGAACCACCCCCAGCACCCCACTCAGGGCCTGAACAAACTCATGCACACTTGTGGACAAATTTAGTTGATACAGCAGGAATGCAATGAAGGTGTTTCTGCACTTGGATTTGAGTTTGAATGAAACTGAAATCTTTATTCAATCCAGCTACCTCTCACGTCAGAGTTAACCTTTTGGTTGAAATTCCTCATTAGTTCTTTAACTAATTATGAATCAGATTGAAAACAACTGATAGTTTAAATGAGACATTCCAAGCACCTCACTCATTAAGTGATTCCAGGAGTTGTTTTGTGTACGTCTAATTCACGCTGCCAATAATCTTTAATAGGATTTCAAGTATGTCTCTCTTATTTATAAATCTAAAATTAAGGTCACTAGAAAACCTCCTGACACGTGCACTGGTTAGGAAGATCGCAGTACTTGTGAGAACATGTAGCCTCACCGATGTACTGTACCTCCTCTTCCTGCTGGGAATAAAGTTTGCTCATTGGTTCTGCTCACATGGATGAGTCATAATTTTGGCTCTACTCCCAAGGGGAAACTTAGCAATTCTGCTTTCTTAAGAAAAACAGACGTCTATCAGGACTAGTTTTAACTGACAGAAATAGAGCACTGGTGTCTTACATAAAACAAAAGCTTATCTCGCTCATGCCAGGAGTCTGGAAGCCAGTGTTCCTGCAGCTACACAGTGACTCCCTGGGAACCTGGGTCCCTGCTCCTATCTTGTGTGGCTTCATGATTCTGAATAAATGTTCCATCTGTCCATGCATCTTCCTACACTAATTCTAATGCATTTCTCAACAAACATTGGTTGATTTCCTGTTGTATGCCAGCCATCATGCTAGGAGCTAAATAAGGGGACAAAGTAAGTTTTCCTTCCCCTCCCTGATGGAACTTTCTAGAAATCACTCATATGCCTTTGGCATTGCCACACCAGCCAGGCTTCTTCATGTTCTCATGCTTTACTGCAGCAGAGACTGGGAAATGTGACCTCCTCATTGCCCTTGGTGACAATTTAACCAAGTCCTGCAGCCAAGTATCCAACTATCACTTAGCGGCTGTATTCATGGAGGAAGAGGAGTGGACCAAGACAGGAAACCAGCAGTCACGCCTGTAGGTTTGGGCTCTGAAACCTGCTTCCCATTTAAGAGAGCTTCACCAACCAATGTGTTTTAGAGAACTAATCGTGCATTTGTTCAGACAGTCTACAAGAACGATATACGATCCTTGCAATGGGGGAGCACTCTGATTTTGATTAGGAATTTACCTGTGCAGTGAATCTTCTGTGCTCATGCTGGTAATAATTCGCTTCTCACTGCTGGCTGCAGCGCTTTCATAAGTCTTCCCTGTAGGACCGTCCACTAGTAATGAATTCCCTCAATTTCGGCTTGTCTGGGAAAGCTTTCTTCTTTTGTTTTGCATGAGAGCTTTGCGGGATTTATTATTCTTTCCTAGTTTTTTCTTTCAGCATTCTGACTGTGTCATCTCATTCTCTCCTGGCCTGTAAGATATCTGTTAAGAAGTTTGATATTAGTCTAATGAGGCTATGAAATTTTATTTTTTTTTTTGTTGCTTTTATAATTTCTCTCTAACTTTTGACAGTGAGGCTATAATGTGCCCTGAAGCGGACTTCTTTGGATTGAACCTCATTGGACTGTGGTGCTCTCCATTGACCTGTATGTCCATCTCATTCCCAAGACCTGGGAAAGTTATAGCTCTTCTTTTATTAAACAGGACTTTTTGCCTTTTTCATCTCTTCTCTTGTCCGGAATGCTTGTCATGTCAACTTGTTTTCTGAATACTGTCTTATAGGCCCCAAAGATTTTCTTTACTCCTCTTTCTTTTTTTCCTCTTATTACATTAATACCAAAGGTCCATCTTCAAGTTCGGAAATTCTTCTGCTTGATGTAGTCTCTTGTGGAAGTTCTCAGTTGTATTTTTTATACAATTCATTGAACTTTTCAGGTCTAAGATTTCTGTTGGTTTGTGGTGGTATTATTATTATTATTATTATTATTATTGTCTTTTTGAGACAGGGTTTTGCTATGCCATTCAGGCTGGCCTTAAACTCACTTTGTAGCCCAGGCTGGCCTCAAACTCACAGTGATCCTTCTATTTCAGCCTCCCAAGTGCTGGGATTACAGGCATGCACTGCCGCACCCAGCTTGCTTGTGGTATTATTTTTAATATGTTACTGTTGAATTTCCCATTCAAATAATGAAATGTTTTCCTTGTTCCATTATATCACCTATGTATATAACTCACTGGATTTCTTTGGGATCAGTATTTTGAAAGCCTTTTCAGTAATTCACAAATCTCCCTTTCTGGGGGGGTCAGTTAGAGTTATCTTAGCTCTCTAATAGTTTCATGCCCTTTGCTCCTTCACGCTTCTCTGTCCCTTCACTGATACCAATTTGCCTGGTGAGACAAATATGTCTTATTATTGTGCTGGAGACTGTATTCTCCAGGGCTTTATTTTTTAAAGACAGTGTTTTTTGCTAACTTACCATGTTGCCCAGTTGCACTTAAACGTACCACACTCTTGCTTCAGCCTCCCAAAATGCTGGGGTTACTGATGAGTACCACTGATCCCAGTCCTCATCCAGTTTTAGCTATGTTACCTGTAGAGAAATGTTTTTACTTGTATTGAGGGCAAGGATATTGGTTGAACATGGTACATAAATGTTGGTTCTGCACAGAGGCAGCTGTGTCATTGCATGCAGTTTCTTCAGGTACACTCAACATCTGTAAGACCCGAAGGTGTCTCAGTGGCCTGGGTTGCTATGTCCTGGGCTCAGGGTGGGATTGACACAGGTTCCCAGGACAGAGCCTTGCCAGTCTCCTCCAAGTTGCACGTGTCTGGGGTAGGTACTGCGTGGGTACAGGTGTCACTCTCACAGCTGCTGCTCTGGATCTCAGCTTCCAACAGCCAAGGCCAGGACACAGCAGCCCCTACCACCATGTGGACACAGTGCTATGGTGGCAGAGACTAGAGTTGGGGGCCACAGTTGCCACTGGACCCCACCTGCATGTCCTCTGCAGAAAGGCAGGCCCCAGGTCAGTTGTGTAGGGATCCCACCTTCCCGACAGACTTACTGTGGCTGCTTCCCTGGCTGCCAGGGCAGAAGGAGCAGTGGGACCCTAGGATTGCTGGATCTAGTCTCTTGTGGAGAGGTGTCAGCAAGGCTGCCAGAGCCCACTTTGCGCTCTGCGTCCTGCCTGGCCCCAACTGTGTCTCAGCAATCCAGTCCTGGTGAGTCACTGATATCGTCTGTAGCCTGAGCACCTGGAAGTAACCTGGGCATCTGCTGCCACATGTGCATGTACTGGTCATGGGTTCAGCTGCACTCGTTTCTCCTGGGCATTCCAAGTGAAGGCACAGGTTGAAATCCCCAACCCTATATCACAGAAGCTCTGAAAACGCAGGCCTAGTTTACCCTCCACTCTGCCTGGAGCAGAGTCCATACTACAGTGTAATGGAACACTTGGAAGCAGATTAAGAAGTGTGAGAAGAAGTATCATGTCATTCTTTTGTGATGAAGGACACAGGCGAGTTCATTTATTTCTATTAAATTGAAAATGGAAGAGTCTGTATCAAAATTTTAAGAGCAGTTTTTAGCTTACTTTTTTCTATTCTCTGGTGTTTTTGCATATGCAAAAAATTATTGACATAACTAATATTCCATAAACTTAAGATTCTTGCTGAATTTTAAATGTTAATAGATGCAATTTAAAACTCAGTTTGCAAATTTAGCAGCTTATAAATCTTGCCATGTAGACAGCTGTGTACAAACTACTCCTGTTAAAAAGGCAAACACAAAACTAGTGTTGCAGATATAAAGGCAAGCCAGTGAAACCAAAATCTATTATTAACTTTCAAATAAATAATAAAATTTCCTTCTCTAAGAATTTTACAAAAATGTTTATATGATTCAATCCCTCGAGCCTATAAATAGTTCCTCGATAGTAACACTATACCAGCATGGTACACCAGGTTATCGGATATTATAATAAGTTTTAAGTCAGGTTTATTTGCATTACCCACAGGACATAAGACTTTGGTTTGTTCTGGTCAATATCCTTAGCATTTCAAAGATTTTGCTTTATTGGCTTGTAGTCAGTTAACATGCCTGTAAAATTCATTGTTCTTGCAGAGATGATTAAATATGCCTGACCCCCAGGTCAAAAGAAAAGAAAAACTAAAGCAGAAAACAAAATTTAACCCTTCCCTATACAGACAACCCATTATATAAACAGACATATTTTCTCTATCCAGATGGTTGAAACCAGAAAAGGTTTGAGGCAAATGATAACAGGAATGCGGAAATGATTGTTGTTCACCCTGATGCTCTTTGTAAAACCTCTAATTTCGAGAGTCTTCTCACTTCTCCTTCTTAGCTATCATGCTGAGACAGTGTTAGGCAGCTGAGACTCTCATGTTGGAACGTGCATTGCTGGCTTACGGCAGGACCTCAATTATTTTTCCTTGGCGTACAGTTGGTACCAACTAATGATGTGGGCATCTATGGTGTTTGCCCACAAGGGAGCCTGCCTGGGCACCTGGCTCTGGTCTATTAGAGGAGTCCTTCTTCCTGAGACGGTGGCCCCAGGCACATGTCAGCTGGCTTGGACAGACACCTTTAATTGGGATGGGGGAATGAATTGATTTCTCACGCTCAGCATCTGTGCATGTTTAACTTTTGTTTTCTCCAATAACAAGTATTGTTTTTTGAGGCATCCAGAGCTCAGCATGGGGAGACAGCAGGAAAATGTTACCGCATCTGAGAAAGCAGGTATTGGTGACAACAACCTGTGATTCACAAAAAGCCTTTAAAAATCTGGATTCCCACGAACATGTTATAAAGTTACGCTAAAGATGGAATAAAGTTATATTTGTTTCAGGCATTAAATCAGAAAGAAATCCATGGGGACAATTGAGACGGAATTTGCCAGTGGGGGTGGCAGTCTTCCGGGATGTACCATAGTCATCCAAAGGTCAAATCAGAGATGACCGTTCCATAAGGGTTCTGCTGATGGGGCAGGGATCGCGTGGTACCATGCATGGAGCCCTGGTTTGTTGGACAGTTTGCCAAGCCTTCTCTGCCTCATCTTCTTTAAGAAATCTTTTCAAATCAGACAAGCAAATGAAGGTCAAGGTGGACAGGAGACTGATTTGCCTTCTGCATGCTTCAAGCTCAGGTTCAAAGTGCTGGTTGTGGGCAGTGGAAGTGGCTCTGGCATCTCGGAACCAGTACCAACTGAGTCCCAAATCTGTGAGCCAACCTCATAGAGCCATGTCCCTGTGTCCCTGTGTGGTTTCACTGGCAGGATGTTTGAACCCAAGATAAAAACACAGTTGAAGCAGCAGCACCTCATCCATCCACTTGGTTTTATTAGGATATCACGTCAGCTAAGAGTCTCCTCCTTAGTTTAATCGATAGGCACTTATGATTTGTGACATCCAAGGTGCCTGTGAGGGACCCCGAGTATTTCAGAAATAGAATTGAAAATATGGACTCTTGCAAGTGTTAGATGCTCTTCTTGCAGCCTTCTTGCAGGCAAGCGAGTTGGCCTGAGTTTGGTGTCCATGGGCAGTGGGGTCGGCAGGGAGGACAGCTGGCCAAGGCTCACACACCGCCTCCGGCAAATGCTGTGTGGCAAGAATGTCACTGCTGCTCTGCCCAGGGCTGGTGCCTGGTCACCACGGCAGCCTGTGTCTGCGGTGGCTGTGTGGTGCTTCTAGATTATGCCTCTTCCCTGCCAGACTATCCCATACTTCAGAGTTTCCATGTCTTATTCCAGTTGTAGGCATTTTTATTTGGATAGTAAGAATACCTACAACTCGAAAGCTGAGGAGCGTATTTAACACTTAGAACTGCTCTAGACCCTGGGCCCCCTTCACGGGTCCGCAGTTCCCGACGGAAGGCTCAGATGCCCTCGCCAGCTCTCCAGCCTGCACTGCTGTTTCCCTCACAGGACCCTGAGTCCCCTGCCACTTGCACACTGCACATTGCCTGTGGCTGTCAAAGCCATCATGGACAAAGCTGGAAGCCCAGCAGAATGCAGAGCCATCAGCTCCAGGAATGTCAAGCGGGCATAAGTCTCAAGGTAAAGAGGCTATGACTCCCCAGGGCACAAAAGTTTACATATCAGAACAGAAGCAACAGCCTCCTAAAACAATTCAGTTGCTACCTTAATTGAATTATGCAAATTGATCCTTCTGCACATCCTTATCCCTGCATTTTGCAGAGATGCTTTTCTCGCCACCTGGCCGGCCAGCTCAAGTCACTCACGTAATTCCCGCCATCCTCACTGTCACTCATCCCTGAGCCACCCCACTTCTTCACAAGATAATAAATTCTGGGAGAGGTCTAGGATCAGGGCCTGTGTCCACATGTCCTCCTGGGGATTGGACTTAGGACCCCTTGGCCGCCCTTAACTTGGAATATGTCTTTGTGTCTTTACTCTCGCCGTGGGTTACATTGGTGGAGGTAGATTGGAATTAACTTGCTGGGATTCCAATGACGTCTCAATGGGATTGTAAATATAACTTTTCGGATTGTGAGAAAGACTGAAAAAGGGATTACAATACTTAGATAACTGTGCTCAATATCTGAGATTTCAATACTTTGTTTATAGTTTGCTCACTCAAATGAGAGATACTATATAGTAGCTTAAGCTTGTGTGTCTGGTTTATTTCACTCAACATTATATTCATTTGGTGCATACATTTTCCTATGAATGTCTCAAATTTATATTCTTTATAGCTAAGTAATATTCCATGACATACAGATGCCACATTTTCTTCGCCCAATCTATGTACCGTTGAAGGGTACATAGGTTGCTTCCAAGATGTAGCAGTTACAAATTGTGCTGCTATAAACACTGACTAGCACGTGTCACTGGAATGTGATTCCTTAAGCTCTTCAGTGAAGATAGCAGGGGAGAGCTGGCCCAGATATCCCTGGAGACCACAATCTTAAGGGAGACAGTATTTTGAGAGAAGCACTTGGGCCACCCTGCAAGTCAGGCACTGAAATAGTTACTTTGTTTTGTTTTCTTTATACAGAACAGTTTTTAAGAAAGAGTAGTTGATAGACAAGAACTGATCAAATTTGAGTGGTTGGCTGCCTCTGACCAGAAGGGAAAGAACTGACCAAGGTTTGTTTGTTTGTTTGTTTATTGCTGGTAATAAAATTAGAGCTCTCAAGTAGATGCGGTTATGGGATATTTCATTCATCACTTGGAGCCTGCGGTTGTACAGTATTTAGGTACTGATTTGGCAGGGTACAAGGCGGTATTAACAAATATGGTTGCTTGATCATGTACAGTGAAAGTATGAAAACAAAAGACCAACAAAAGCCAGAGAAGCAGTGATGTTTGCTCAGAGTCCCTCCACCTTCACTGTGTCGAGTCACAAGGACCAGGGCAGCTCTGATGTCTCATAGGGGCCCCAGGATGGGGCTGGAGGGACTCACAGGAGCCTCTTAAGGGGGTAGCAGGGGAGCATATTGGTCTGCACTGATTGGCCATACCCTGGAAGCAGCAACAAAAACTGGCAGGTTGTCAGTTATTAACCAGGCCCTGGCCATGGGGAGTTGGCCGGTACAGGGCTCTCCTTTGAGGTTTAGGACATCACTCAGTCATCTGGTGGACTTCTTACAGTCCTCACTCCTGAGTGACCTGTTGGCTTGCTGGGCTACTGCCCATGGACAATGCACTGGTTTCCTGGACTACAGAGCATGGGTGTGCGTCAGAATTCTGTTTACATACGTGGCTTGCCTTTGTCCCCTAATTGTTGACACTGGGGGAATCTGCAGATCTCAGTGACCTGGAATTTTCCCAGTACCTAGGGCAAGAGGTCTAAAACCTAGTGTGGGTGGAAGATCCATTCCTTCCAAGTGCAAGTGGACAGATAAACAGTGTAAGAGAAGGCGGGAGGGTCCTAGCTATGGCTTCAGACCATATCTTGTCATCACTCTTCAAGAAATAACCATTTGTCAAGTTTTTGTGTAGCTTAAAAGAAAAATATCCTTAATAATCAAAAAAAGTTCTTAAAATATTCCCTGCTTCTACTTCTTATATACCTGGTTATGTGGGAGACTGTATTTTCCTCCTGTATTTCAATAAAAGCATAACAGATTTCTAGTACATTCGTGCATATACATGTGTTTGTGTGACTGTATTTCCTCCCATATTCTAAACAAAAGAGCGTAGCAGACCCGCCAGAGGACCAGGTAGGAGACTGCAGCTGCCATAGTCACTTTTGCTGATGCTGTCACACACTGAGAAGGGTTACAGAAACAGACCGATCCCTGATCCCACTCTTTTCACCGATTTCTTTTCTTTTTTCAGAAAATTCAGTTTTAATGGAGACACATTGCTTGGGTTAGTGCATACTGAATTTATTGCTGTTATTTTTTAATGAATCAATCATTTTTAAAATTTCCCTGTTCTAATTTCTGCAATTTTTGAATGCTATGAGTCACCTATGCACATGATCTTTGGGGTCCTCAGTGATTCATGAGACTATAGAAGAACTCTGAAGCAGCATCTCAGGCTGCCGCTGGTGCCCAAATCTGTGACTCTGAGGCGCTGCTCCTGCTTTGCCCTGGAACAGCGCACTCTCTCCCACCCGCTGGGTGAGGGAAGGTCCCGGCTAGAGCTTGGAACACAGAGAAACAGGGGCAGGGGCAGGGCTTCCCAGGAGGGACCAGCAGCACCAGACCTGGCCTCTGTGCCTCGGGAGCAGGAAGAGAAGGCATGTGAAGAGCTCAGCCCCTGCTGTGGGTGCTGTGTTCTCCACAGTCCCTGCCCTCCCCATGGAGCACTGCAGTCCTGTGGGGTGCCGGGAGCATAGCACGCACCTCACTCTCCACGCTCGGGGTTGTCTGTGTGTGAGCCTCCTGGGCCCTGCTTATCCTTAGCCTTCTATGTGCTTTCCATTTCCCAATGAGTTAATTAACGAAAATGTGAATGTAGAAATAGGTGCCAAAGAATTAGGAATCAAATGTTAATCTTCTTACCCATGTCATTACACGAGGGCTTTGGAGACCAAGGGTTAGAGAGAGTTCTTTAAAAATAACCGTGTGCATTTACATTTGTCTTTGGGACAGACACCCTACTGGGGAGACACTGCCAAAACAAAAACTGGGGTAGAGAAGCCAGAGGCCTTACTAGTGGAGGGCTGGCGTTGCTAAATGAAGACGAGATTAGTGCTAAGTAACATCAGGGAAGAGAGGATTTATATCTGCTCTACTCAGCTTATTGTAGGGCTTTTAGGATACAACCATGACTTCAGTTTAATGTGCTGATTCTAAGCAACTGAATATTTGCCAGTGCATTAGTGACACACACACACACACACACACACACACACACACACACACACACACAAATCATGAAACAAAAGGCAGCCTCCCCATGTAAATGCCTGCCATAATGTCTCTGATGAATGTGGTGTTAAAACAAAAAAAGCGTTTCCTGATCCATTGAATTATCAAGCATTTGAGTCAGACTTTGCAGTAGGAGCGCACATGTCATGCCTTTGCAGAACCTTGTCATCCTCTGACTTCCGTGACTAAATCCTTGCTCAGAAATTGAGCTTCAGCTCATTACTATTGTCTGCAAAATGCCAGAGCAGCACTATTTAGGTAGCGCTAGTGCTAGGTCCCTGGTGTCCTCAGGGAGCCAGACCTGTGCCCCATCCCCACCCCCATCCACCAGTTAGTAGGACAGAAATACCCTGTGTTCTGAGCCAGGGGCGTCTGACCCATCCGTCTCAGTGTTTCCCTGTGAATGCTTCTGTTACACATTGCCTTGTTCAACACAGGACTGCTGGCCACAGGAGACTACTTACCTTCAGCTCTGAATTAAGTAAAATGAATAAAGCTGCGAGTTTGTTTCTCAGTCTCATCAGGTGCATATCCAGTCACAAACAAAGAAGGATTTTAGGGTGCTGGGAAACCAAGCAACCAGCCCGCCTCCCTGGTAAGCAGCGTGGTTCAGGCAAGCAGCGGCCACACCAGGGAGAGAACTACCCAGCGTTTCTCGAGATCCACGCCATGTTGGAACTTAGGATGCTGTAAACCAAGCAACCAGCCCACCTCTCTGGTAAGCAGCTGTGAGCCTACTGGTGCGCAGACTGAGAATCCAACATCCCGTCCTCCCCCCACCCCCTTTAGCAAATGGGAGCCAGAGATCTGAGCATCTCTTGGGAGGTTGACCATATGCAATATAGCAAATATGGGGTATTTCCTTCTACCATCTCACTGAAGGCAAATATTTTTATCACTGTTTTGCTTTGTTCTGATTAACTGTATTGCTCTATTCAATATTCTGTTTTGGTAAGTTCTATAATGTTCTGTATTTGTTTTGATTTTGCTATACCTGATTGAAAGAACAACTATTGTGAAGATAAGGAGATATACTGTGGTACCTATTACTGTTATCCCAGTAACCTGCTGTGATGTTCTGTACCAATTTCACTGCACTGTCCCAGTTGGCTATGTTCTGTCTTGTCCTGTTGTATTTCACTACTTTCAAAATAATAATAATAATAATAATAATAATAATAATAAAGAAGAATTCAATATCCAACAGGGAGGCCATCCAACATTTCTGTCATTTGCAAGATTCTCATTGGGCATTGCTTCCACAGTGACACTAACATCAGAATTTATCGATGGTCACGATGGCATGAGGTTGGGATAAGGACTGCGTTTATGGGCAGCTGGTCCTCTTCAAAATAGAAAATCATGATGATAAAAGGCCATCCTCTTCCTCAACATGCCTAGCAATCACTTCTTTTAATATGTGTGCGTGTCTTTCTGGTCTTTGCCTTCCCACATGCTTTCCTCTTACCAAAATGAGAGCTCATGCACAATACTGCCTTTTTCAGCTTCTTGGTATTGGATGATATCTGGATTAAGATGCAGCTCCACGAATCAAGACTTTATTTCTAAACTCAAATTCAGATGCCAGTGAGGCTTGAGTGCAGCCCATGGACTTGAAGTCACACAACTGGGGTCACATCCCCGCCCTGTCTACACAGCTGCGCATGACCAAATTATTTTGTATCTCCAACCCTGCACGTCTGTTGAGTAAATGGCAATGATAGGAGTTGAATGCTGCAGTACAGCCAATATGGTTGGTGTGTCCAGACTCCACAGCTCACCCGCTTGGATGACATCGTGAAGGAAAGTTGCTGCCTGGCTCGGAGAGAGGATCCGGTATATGCCGCAGAGAGGCTCAATTTTCATCCCCACAGCGCCAGCTGTGGCTGATTCTGGTGGTTCTTGTTCTTGTGTTTCTTCCAGCTGTGCAGGTTGAGCCCTGAGCTCTCTGTTGAATCAACACCTTTGTGCTCTGTCTCTTCTGTCTAAATCCAGAGCACTGAACTGTCTGTCTGAATCCAGTGGTGAGGACCATGTGTGTAGCAAGGGCCTTGCATGAGGCAATGAGGCAATCAGGTTTCTCACATACTGTAGCTGGAGAGAGGGTTGCCCAGACTTTTATTACCCGCTCTGTGCAGCCTAACAGCTGGGGGACCCTCTGGCTTCTCCTCCTTCCTGGGGCTGCTCCACTCCTTCCCCGAGCTGGCCGTGCCTGACTTTGAGCACAGTATCTCGCTAGGAATCAATGAAGGACACCGGGAGGACACTGAACGCGGGGCTGCACAGCAGTCTCCCTCCCCTGGTGCCAAGGAACGCGGCTGTGAGGCAGAGGAGGGTTTCGCGCCCTCCTGGACCTCCCAACCCCACCCTGAACAGGCTGCATCAGTCACAGAATCTCCCTTCTGTTCCAGGAGCTCCACGTCCCTGTGCCCTGTGCCCACAAACGTTTTGTAATAACTGGGTGTGTGGAGAGAAGATGGGAGCAAGGCTGTACACTTGTGTCCCGCAAGATCCCAGCCTGGACCATGCCCGTCTCACTAAAGCAAGGGCCGCACACTACAGTCACTTGACACCTGGCTGTTTCTCCCGCCCAAGCTGGTGAGCTCAGGTAACTTGGAGGCTTGTTGCACGTTGTACATGCACATGCACGTGTGTGTTTGTGCATGGGTTATAAGGTGTAAGTATGGGCCAAAACAGGGAGGAAAGAAGTGTTCTAACTGGATGAGAAACTATTTTTTAAAAAGGAGGCAGAGGAGGGAAGAGAGGAAGGGGAGAGGGGAGGAGGTCACAGGGCTGCCAGGAGGGCTGGAGGACCAAGAAGTAAAAAGTGGTCTGTGTCGTGCTCTGGTGTTTGCTTGTGCAAGGCATTTTTCAGGGCAAACCCTGAGGTGAGTCTGGGGCAGAGCAACCTTGAGAAGGGGTGCCCGAGGAGGGCCTCAAACTTTGAGCACTGCCCCTCCCCCCACCATCATGGCCAGGGGCTGAGAGAGGAGAAAGCGTCTTGCTGGGTTTCCTGAGGAGCTTCAAGTTGCTACGACAATAACAAAACCCACATGTCACATTTTTAGGGGTGAGTCACAGGAAGAGCCCCCCTTGTGTGATGTGCGGATCGTGATCTCACAGTTACCACCACACCCTCCGCTGGGTCACAGTTGTCCGTGTGATGCTCGGGAACTGATGGAAAATGTCTTTCTTCACTTGATGAGTAAATATCATACCAACATACAAACTTCACTGATTTTAGCGAAGGGCCACGTATGAAAACTTTTATGTGATTTATTATTGATTAATGAAATTGAGGTTAGGAATAATTTTATGCAATAAACTGCTGTATGTGTATTTGGTTTTGTTTTATAAAGTACATAAGGAGTGAATCCATATTCTTCACTTATTATCCAATTTTTTGTTATTTCTCAATTCAAGCTGACACACATACACACCAGTGTGCACACATTCCACGTGAGTGCTCATACTTCCACACGGGTACCCTCAAACCTAGCCCTGGGCAGTGGGGGAGACAATGTGAGGCTTGCACCATCTAATGGATCAGCTCAGAGCTCGGACTCCGTGGGGGGCCTCCCCCATTTAACATGATAACCTGCTCTTTCCAGATTCAGATGCCTTTGTTTTCTGGAGCAATATCTTCATTATTAACTTTAACGGTATTTGGCTTTAACCTCCTCAACCTCACTTAACTTGCATTCTGGATGAAAATGCTTGAAAAGATGGAATGTGTGACAGTTGTGTTTTAGAGAATCAAAGGGAAAACTGGTCGCATTGCTCAATAAGAGCACGATTGCAGAGACACACTTTAGGAGGCGCCGGTGCCCAGCCGGGTGCAGAGGAACCTTGCCAGCCCGGGGGTGAAAAGGTGAGACACAGCAGTGTGAGGCTGGCGAAGACAGACTGACCCAAAAACAATGCTTGCCCAGTGTCGCGTGACCAAGCAGTCACCTGGGTCACCCTGTACTTCTCACTCCAAGTAATGGATTCCAAAACGGTGCCACCGTTAGAGACGGACCAGGGACCCTCCCCAAAGCTCAGCAAGTTCTTGATCCGGGTGTGTGGACCTGGTGAGCTGATTCCCCCACATTCTTGCTCTGCTTTGCTCTCAGGCCCGGAGTAACTGAGTGCCTCCATGTTGCCCACAGCATGGGGCACTCTTGTCCTCCTGAAGGAGCACCTTTGTGACTTCTGTTTCACAGCTTCCTAGGGGTGCTGCTACTCAAGCCCACTGCCCCAGCCACATTAGCAGGCTCCCTTCAGAGTGCCTACACTCGGGGTACCCCTCGCTCCACAGCCTAAGCAGTGTGATATCCTTTCGCTGATCTCAATGCAAACCCTGGAGTCTACAGTGTCGCTCTGCTTCTGGAATCCTCAGTGGTGTACATCACACGACCCTGAAGCTGTGGGTCGGACAGTGGAGGGCCGCCAGGCAGGACGCCATCCCAAAGGAAGACAGGAAGGACAGGAAGTCCACCAGAGGCCTGGCCCAGCCCCTGGATCTGTCCATGCCTGAAGGCATCTTCTCAGTTACATGGGAGAATAAATTCATTTTCTTGTTTGAGCTAATCTAAACAAAGTTTCTATCACATGCAGAGGAAGCATCCGGGCCTTTTCCTTAACATCCCCAGACATGACTTGCAGAAGTTATTATTCAAAGAGGAGTTTTGCTCAAGGCTGAAGGTCTCACCAAATGGGAACAAAGAGCTATGTTTTACTACTAGAAAGATTTATTCTACTAAGCCTTTGACTAGTTTGCTCCTTTAATAGCTTCTACCCTTTCTCTTCCCAACCCCCAGCGATGGTCACTCTCAGACATGCTCATTTCTAGTGTGACTTCCTCTTTAGCAGGGACTTAAAGTTCAAAGCTACATTTGCCACTTATTGCTGCAGCTGGTACAGAATCAGGACTTAGCCTCTTCCCATCGGCTGCGAAGTGCAGGACTTGCAGGCTAGGTGGGTGGCTCAGAGGTAGCTGCAGAACTGACCTGGAAATCAGGAGGCTGAAACAATGCGAAGAGCCCGTTGTTTGACGCAAACCAATGGTAGCCACGTGATTCTAAGCGGGAAGTCCTGGCCGCAGCCTCTGAGGCACTAGAATCTTGGGGGAGAGCAAATAGGGGGCCTCTACCGTGCAATCTAGGGCGTGGCCTTGGGTCTTCGTAAAGGGCCGTGCTAGCTGTCTCTTTGGCCCCTTCCTGCATTTGCAAGCCACCATGTAGCTCATATACAACAAGTCCCTCTCTGGTCCCAAGTACGGATTCCATTCTCAGAGGTGAGCTGACCCCACCCTCTCAGGTGAGCTGGACCCCACCCTCTGCACATTTCCACAGCCTCTATGGCCAAGTATTTTCTCCCTGTTTTCAGCACTCTCCCAAACCTTCCATGGTCCCCCTCAGAACATCTGGTTTCCCATACAGTCCATGGACCCCAAAGGCGGGGAACCCTTGGTTGCCAAAGCTGGCTCTGTCCTGGGAAGAACGGTCCCCATTCCATGGTAGGCACATGATGAACACCGGAGGCCTCTTCCTTTGACAGTTGAGTCATGCAGAAATGATTTTAATGGAATTGGTGAGTTTGGAGAGCAAAGCTAGAACTGTGTTATTGGACTGCAAGTTCCTCTGTGTGCAGAGGCTCCTGTTCTGTGCAGCCCAGTCAATGAGACCACATTGCAGGACCCATGTGTCCTTGGACCCAGGATGTCTGGAAGCACATTTCTATCAGCCTGCACAGGTCCTATGCAAGGAGAACCCATTAAACAAAGAGAGAGATTTCCAGCACAAGTAAGCTGTCTGACCATCCAGTAGATGAGGACGACTTCACCATATGAATAAACTAGACATTAATACAAATTTCTTGGTGGCTTGACATAAATGCTGACATCAAATTCAGTACATCGTACAACAAGGATAGGAAGAGCAAATTGACAAATGAGCATTACCAATTTCAAGAGTAGTTAAAGCTTCAATGTCCTGAAAACATATAATTACATATGAAAGCAACTTGGTAGAGATTTTTCCCAAATTATAGAACCGTTGCAAAAACCTGCATGTCTTTACAAGTAGGTTCTACTTATAAAAGAAAAAAACTTTCCTAAACATGCTAGAGGAAAAACTGAATTGCCTTTGTATTCTTCTGTAGGTGTTTTCGTCATGTTGAATCCAACCAAAGATGCAGACCAGAAGCACAGTAGGAAATGCATCTTAGAGACCATCACCATTCGTTAACTTTTTTTTCTGGACAAGGTAATGTGGTACATATCAATGTGGTACATATCTGATGTATTTATTTACAATTTCTTCTTATTATTCTACACTGGTATCCATTTTTGTTTCTAAATTTGCATTTATGTCTTTGTTTGTCTTTCTTAAACAGGGCCTCCAAACACAAACAAACTTCCTTCCCCATAAAATTCCTGCCACACCCGCTGGCCCTTGCCAGTAACAGTCTCTGTGCCATAGGCTGCCAGTCCTGCCTGGGCTACAGAAGAGGAACTCCTGGCCTCTAGGCTGAAGCATCAAACTGTTACCAGCCTTTGGGACGCTAGAGTCTCCTTCTTGAGGTGCTTTCTAAGTTCTTTCTGTACCAAACAAAGAATTGAAACAAACATAAACGTGGCACAGTTTTACATTTATTAAAGATAGGAAAATGCAGGTTTTGCAGAAGAAATTCAGGCCAAATAAAAGTAGAAAAGGGAGGAAAAAAATACACCCCACAGCATAAGGTGTCTGTTACAAAGAGACAGGACAGCAAAATGTTAATGGCTACGGTCCCTCTTACATGTTCCACACTGACGTCACATCTGGATCATCGCAGCAAAAACCTGCTCAGATTTCATGAGAAGTCCACTTGCAGGACTTGGGTACCACTCTGCACTGTGTCCAGGGATTGTCACACTTTCTTTCCAGCCAGTTTTAGCCACACCTTATCCTTCTTCCTCAAAACCCTGGCTCCAGTTCAGGTTGTAGCCCTGTCCCTTGGATGAGACCTCTGCAGACACAGCCTTTAGGAGATGATGAGGTGGTTAGGTCATGAGGGTGGGTTCTGTAACAGAATTAATGTCTGCTCAAGAGACCCCCGAGCTCCTCTGACTGCCATGTGAGCACAGAGAGAAGGTACACTGGGCATTCCAGCAGAGGGCCCTCACTAGGACTCGTGGCAACAGGTCCTAGAATTTCACCCTTCCGAAATATGAGGCCATGAATTCCTGTGGTCTAGGCCACCCAGTAGATGGCATTTTGTCATGGTGACCAAGCTGCCTGAGACCTCGGGCAGTGGAGGTCAGAGGAGGCCAGCACGGCTTCACCACCTTTTCTGGAACTCACCACCTGCAGCAGGGTCACATGAGTCTCCTACCTGCCCCTGATATGCTGGTGGCCACGCACCAATACACAGGTGACAAAGAGATGACATTTTCTGACACCTGATACTGGGTCACTCAGTGGAGAGCTGTGTCTGTAAAAGCTAAGGTATAGCAGAAAAATGCCACCAGTTCCTTGGCAGGTACCCAGATCTGTACAGCAGCCTCCTAGAGCTACCAGATCCTGGAAGATGGGTTAAGAGAAGGCAGGACACAGTCTGCAGAATGACAGAAGAAAGCACCATCTCACCTCTCCTGCCACTTTATGTTCAACCCATGACACATTCAAAGTCACAACCCCTAGGCCACGGACTTCCTGTTTATTAAACATGTATCTGACGTTTGAATGTTCGATGGACCGTGGAATTCTTTCCTCGGGTACGGTGCTGTTAGTTTAAGTGATAGCACTGCTCTCTGTGGGATGGCATCTGCTCCCGACATCTAGGTCTTTCTGGAAATGCAAGGACCTGGGCAAATGTCACATTCTGCACCCTGGCATCTGGCCCTATCCCTGAGGCTGGGCACTGTGGCTATCACTGCAGTAAGTGCATCCCATCTAGTGCTCTGCAAATGCTCGTCACTCCTCACAAGCAAGCAGAGCCCTGTGCTGCAGGTGGCTTTTTTCTCTGCCCCAGAACAAAAATGACTTGCAGATTGCTTGTATGTGAGCTTCCTTCCAGCCAGGCACCCCGCTCCAGCGTGCACCACCCATTGGGGGTCATTCTTCTCTCACTGTGGGCTGTGGAACAGCAGGGGAGGTGGCCCCTGCCTCTGAGGTCACCAGCCACAGGCTCACCAAAATGTGGGTCTTTGAGATGGGTGGCCTTGGGGAGGCAAGGGCGCAGGGTCAGTGTAAGCACAGCAACAGGGGGCTGGCTTGGGAGGGACCGAATATGTCCTCATATTGGCAGAACAAGCCCCAGACCCCAGCTGTGGGCTTCCTCCAGCCAAGAAACGTCTTCATTTGCTGAAATTCCTGGAACCTCGGGGGACTTGTGTTCAGCAACTCTTTCTTATTTTTTTAGGATTATATCAGAAGGCAGCTTCACAAGATGAATGTACTGAAAATGCTTCCAAAATGTTTCTTTCTCTCTACTAACCACACCTTATCTCTAGAGAAAGTAAAAAGCTTTCCTCAGTGTGAAGACCAAGTATGTTGGTGACAAATCAAACAGGAACTGGTTCTGGCTGGTTTAGGCCTCCTGGTCCTTAACACTAATAATGCAACAAAAGTTAAAGGCAGGATTGTGTTCCCCCAGGAGCAATGTGTTCCACAGTCCTCCCCCAGGAGCAAGCGTGACACTCAGACTCAGGTAAGAAAAGAAAGACGAAGAAGGATGGCAGGTGGGGGCAAGGGACCCTGATTGGCTGCTATTTGGTTTTTCACCCAATGACAAATAATGCATGGATTTGGGGTGGAGGCTGCCACAGGGATGAAGCTCTGAGACCAACAGTGTCGGGCCCATCATCTCCAGCACGACAGTTCTCTCAAGTACCCTCTCTGTGTATCAGGAGTGATCGAAATATACGGTGATAGTTTACATGAAAACCTTGATTCTAAGATGCACTTTTCCATGAACGTGCATCAGAACACTCCTTCCTGCCTTTAGCAGTACACTTATCCCACAGTCTTGCCTCTTTCTGAAGCAGCTCTGGGGTCCTCCTTCCTGAGGGTCTTCTGTGGTGCTGTTATGGTCACCTCATTGGCCTGACTTGACTCAAAATGTTTACTTTTCATGATCATTTTGACTTTGGGAAGAGCAGAAGTCATACCGGGCCAGATCCAGAGGAAAAGGTGGATGGGGATACAGGGTAATGTCCCCACAAGCCTGCCTTTCTGTTGGAAGGCACTGGGCAGCAGCAATCCCTGAATTCGTGACGACACTGCCTTATAATGACACTCAGGAAAGAGGACATCCAGAAAGTGTTTCAGAAAGTGGCCAGAATAATGGGGTCAGTGAGTCTGAAACAAAAAGGAATATTTTCAGAGGGCTTCATCGCAATCTGTCTTGTAGCATAATAGCATTTTTTAATGTAAAGGTTTATTGATTATTTTGAACTTGCCCCTTAAAGCAAATCACTTTGCAATGTAATGACTCAGGGCAGTCACTAAAGAGACCACAGTCCCCATGCACAGTCTCACACTCTGGAGGGGAGTGTGCTATGCAGGCAGGTGCAAACCTACGTGCATGTCGGGAAGACGGCAGGTTGGGATGAGGAACCCTGACAGTGGTGGCGTCAGCCCACTAGCACTGTTCCCCTACCACACAGGTCACAGGTGACAGTATGACACTGGTCATAACTGAGGAATGCTTTTCACTTTTCCCTGCCACACAATATAAGGCACAGAAGCTGCTGAAGTTTGGATCTGGAATGACTTCCAAAGCTCTGTGTTAAAGATTTGGGCCCCAGGGCGGAGCTATTTCCAGGTGACGGAACCTGTGAGGGGGATCTCGTGGGAGGTCCTTGGATCACTGGGGATGTTGTCACAGGAGGCCATGGGGGCCAGAGTCTTCCTTCTCTTGCCGGTCTTGAGGTGAGGGACTTTGCTGCTCCCACAATGACCCGCTACCTCCCCACAGGCCCCAGGCAATGGGTCCCCAAGCTTCCAACTGTGGGCAACACAAACCTTTTATCTTTTTAAGTAGATTTGTCTCAGCTGTTTGTTATAGTGGTGGAATCTGACTAACAGAAAGCAGAAGAAAGAGGGTTCCTGTGACACCTAAGTTGAGCACTTGGGAAAATGCTCACTGTAGAGATGTCCACCTTACAGATGTCACTGCTGACTCGGAGTGGGTGGGAGATTGCAGCTGCAGTTTCAACAAGGAAAGCGGTGCTGTCTTTCTTTTCTCTCTAATGTATGGTGCTATATTATCCTTGAGATTTTTAAAGTACTCCAGTTGTAAGCAGCTTGTCTCTGGCAGAGACATGCACCCTTCTACTGACTCTTCGATACATGAAAGTCTAGCCGCAGGGTCTTCAAACCCAAATAGCCACAGAAGTTGAGATCCCAGAAGTCGAGAAATTCCACAGCCAAGCCGCAGGCCCTCATCGGAGGCCAGGAGCCTGTCTCAGGGTGACTTTACTGCTTAAAACTGTCCTTGATGGAAGTGGCAAAGTCCCAGTGTTGACAGTCTTCATCTGTTATGATTTAGCTCTAGAATGCCCACCAGTCTCATGCATTCAGAGGTGTGGCTTTTGGAAGGAGAGCAGATTGAAGGATGCTCTGTGCACCCGTGAATTGATCCGTTGATGAGTTCATAGCTACGTGCACGGTTAGGAGGTAGAATGTGGCCTGAAGAGGTGGCATTGAGCTGTTCATAAGAACAGGACAAGACAAAAAGTATCACAGTGCTTAAGAACACCAGAAGCTGTACAGTCCAGTCTCCCAGTGTGGCCTCGCCTGGCCAGAGACATTACCAGAAGAGGAAAGACAAAATTTACCAGAACAAAGACATCAGAATCCCTAGGATGGCCATCAGCAGGGGCCATTCACCAGGTGCCACCCATGGGACTCAGACTAGCACTACTTTTTCTGGGGTTCAGATCCTCATCTGTTGACTGGTAGACAACTGAACTTCCTTCACATTGACTGTGACAGTCACTATGACAGGGTACAATTTCTTAAACTAACCTTCATCACTGCTTTGGGCTAGGCTGTCTCCCTGCACCTCCCCCACCGACCCATCCACCCACCTTTCTGTCCCTCCTCCTTCCTCTCCCATTAGAAATAAACTTCAGTTAGGTCAAGACTTGCTCCAGCTGGTCCCATCCTCTCCTGTCACTTGGTTCCCCTCATGGACCCGCTCACCTTTGTCTATATGTCCTATAATAAATCTCTTTCATCACCAGAGAGACAAACACGGCTTCCTTCTCCAAGCGCAGGTGCATAAACTGAGCTACTGCCTGCGACCTGGACCCACAGGGTGGTACAGTTGTATCGATGGCTGTGAAAGAGCGGAATGTGAAGGGGGGACTGAACGAGGGGGACTCTCATTTGTGTCAACCTGTACCAAACCGAGGGAAGGGGAGAAGACCAGAATGACACCAATGCCACATTGGTAGGTTGGGGCCAGGGCAGAGCCATTATGTGATGTGGGATTTGTGGGGCACATGGGTCACAAAATATTTGAGCAGGCAAAGGAGTCTCTACCAAGCAGCTTGAACTTGAAAGAGACTTGGAAGAGGCTGGGCCACCTGGGCCCTGACAGATCTCTGAGCCTCCACCCAGACTTCCTTGGTTGGGACATAGTGAGTCACAATGTAATTCCTGAGTCCTGACAGCGACTGCCCCCTCCATCGCTCCATGAGGCAGGAAGATCGAAGGTAAGACACAGAGTCCCCTATTTCATCTTAAATTAAGCAGCATGTGCAGTTGGTCGGTGGCATTTCCTTCCTCTTGGTTGGTGTGGGCAATGCTGTGCTACCATGTCCCTGCTCGAGCCTGTGAGACAATCTGTAGTATTTCTTTCTATAAAGACACTCCAGGTTGATCCCTGTGGGAGTGTGTGGGTGGCCGCAGGAGCCACACCCCCAGTTCTTTTATTGTTTTTCTTCTAAACTTTAAGACAGGGTCCTGTTACGTCCCTCAGTTACCTGCCGTGTTCCTGCTTCAGCCTCCCAGAGTGCTGGGATTTCAGGAGTGCACGCCTGAACCCGGCCAAGGAGTATCCCCACTTGTGAACAGAGGTACACGTGGTCTTGAAGCAGAACGTGGCACCCTCTGGTGAGAACACCAGGAGAGGGTCTGTGCAGTGGAGTCACAGAGGGTGAAGTCGCAGTGCAGGAAGACGCCAGAGCTGGGCGGAAAGGATCAGGGAACACTGGTGGGCACATGTCCGAGAATGAGTGGAGGAGAGGAACCTGCGGACTTGGGTTGAAGAAAAGGACAGCGCTGGTGACCTACGGGCACCGGGACCAATACACAGGCAGGGATGAGGTCCGTGCATGTCCAGGCCCCTGCAGACTCCATCAAGTGTCCTTCCTGGCCTGAGGCTCCTGGTTCTGCTGGGCTGCCTGGCCGCAGGGCTGCCTGACCCCTCTGGGTCTGTGCCCACATGCGCCTGCCTCGCTCTTGTAGCAATGTCTGCATCACATCTAGAGCAGGCCAGAAAAATCTAGGGCTGACTTCTGCAGACACCCAGTGCAAGCCCTCACTTACCATAGAAGGTCAGCGTCACTGTGCTGGAGTATAGGAAGCCAAGTCTTCACTCAGCGACAAAGTGAAGGACTTTGATTTCTGCCCCTCTGTACTCTTCAGGACACGTAAGTCTAGAGCAGAGGGCCCTGGAGGGGACTTCCAGCCTGGCTGTTCTGGGGAGCAAACTCCTGGGGTCCCTGGGATGCTGAGGGATGGGGAGCCACTGCTTTCGGCTCCCTGCCCTGAAGAACGCCCTGTCTGCTGACACCACACTGGAGCGCTCAGTGCTCTGTGAGATTAGAAGTTTGTAATTTTTTTAAACTATAGGAGTTAAAACAGATCACTGGCCATTATCCCAGTTCATCTCAAAGGTAAACACTGGTATGGGCCAGGGCACTGTCTCTCCGCAAGGCTCAGTCTGGCCTGGGGCATGGGCTGGTTATTTTGCCAACCTGAGTGCAGTTCTGTGCCCCGCTTTGATTTCAATGCCTGACTCATTAGGTTCCCAGGGCCAAAGGCTTTACTGTGACCGGTGACAAGGCCCTCCTGCCTAAGCATCACTGTGGGCTTGTGGAAAGCACCTCCTGAATGTCCACTAAAGCTCCAGAGGGGTCAGATACCTTATCCTGGCAATTAAATTCCCTCCATTGCTATTTTTCTGGCAAAGGCATGTTCTGTTCCTGGGAACTTTCTTTCTTTCTTTTTAAAATTAATTTTATTTTAAAGAGGGTAAAATTAAACAGAACAAAACAGATCATAAGAAAAGAATGTAAGAGACACAGATTTCAAAGCAAGACAATCAGAGATCTTCACTGCTTATCATATTGTCTCTTGTTCTCTTCCAAATAGTTGTCCATATCTTCACACACAGTGAGTTCATTCAAAACAAATAGTATTAAACTGATCAGAACAGGATGATGAAGGCATTTTAGGTCTTCAAGACCAGACAATAGGGAAGTCAACAATGGCTGCCATAATGTCTCTCATTCTCTTCAAAATAGCTGTCCATACCTTCATGTATGTTGAAATTAAACAAAACAAAACAGACCAAAATCACTCTAAACAAAGAATAATAGTATTGCTGGATTTCATATCATTTCACTATGGAATCAGCACTGGATACCTTAGTGTCTCTTTTTCTTCAAAGTAGCTGTTCATTTCATCGTGCATTATGTAATCGATTCTCATAAACTGTTTAGAAGTTCTACACATGCGTGAGTCTCTACATGTATACCTATTCTTTCTGTATTAGAGGGAAAAACAAAACAAAACAAATTCCTAGAAAAACATGAAATGAAAAAGACATATAAACAGCAATAGCAAAGAGCCCAGAACACTGACAGTATAGGCCTTCAAAACAAGTTAGTAAGAGCGTAACTAGGGTGGTTCTTTTACATAGTGATCTTCAAGAGTTCCTCAGATCACCATATAATAATATGTACAATTGTTCCAATCCCATGAATGTTAACTATTTTGTTCCAAGAACTTATTTCTACCTTGACCTCTGAGCAAGAACAGAAAACCAGTTGCCCTTGCCTTGCTGAAGGCGACCTGGTCACTGTCCTGGAGCCACTCACCCTCCTGAGGAATGCAGAGCTGCAACCCTGCCCAGTGGCCAAGCGCAAGTGCTGACCGCTGACCGCTGACCCGACTTGGCCTTGCTGAGGAGCAAGCAGAGAGCCCTGCCCAGTCCCAGGCAGCCCTGCTTGGAAGCCAGCACTACAGAGTCGCCCAAAGCTCAGGGTCAGACACACAGGCCCCAGTCTACAGACTGGACTGCGATCAGCTTACAGGGTTCCAGGTTCACTCAGAGCTGGTGTAGGTTAGAGCAGTTTCTCTTCCTGTCCAGATGATGCGAGGGAAAGAGGTTTGCCTCTCCCCCTCCCTCTTCCTCTCCCACCACCACTTCAGTGCTCACCAAAACCAGAAAGTATGACTCACACTCCTGTAATTACATGCAAAGGGTCCAGTAGGGAGACCACTCCCAGGGGTGACACCAGAAAGATAAGTAGGATACATCGGTGTCTTCCAGATCCATCAGGAGTGAGGGGAACCCAGTGGACAGGGCCACCAGTGTCCAGGGAGCTTTCCAGGCATGGAGACCCTCTACAGATGGCTAGGAGCTCTGTCCTATCAGTACTTCATGTCCCAAAGGGAGAGAGACATGCAGAGGTGACAGCCACCAGCTTCCACAGAGGATAGGGCTCCAAGCGCTAATTTCAGGCCACTGTGTGTGACTCCTTCCATGTGTACCTCAGTTTCCCCACCTGAAAATGAGCAGGACAATGACAGTGCCTCATAGAATTACAGCAGGGCCATCTGGAAAGTCCACGCAGGTACTCACCAGTGGTGGCCTCCTCACTGCCACCAGGCATGGAACACTAACGAAACTCCCGCTGGAGGAGACACAGAGAAAAAACAAGAAAACTCACTCAATTCCTCTGCAGACTGAGCCTCTGGCATAGAGCGTGAGATGAACACAGCTAGTCTTCTTCAGAAAGTCTTTAGGAAAAAAGGAATGATCCCAACAAAGCCAGTCTCCTGCTTTGTAGACTTGGTGACATGTGGTATGTCTACACTGCCAATTACGTACCCACAGGGTCCTGTGAGCAGTGTTTGGAGTTACACAACCCAGAGGTCAGTAAGATCCCCACTGAGTTTGTGATTCCACCTGGCCTGGGGGGAAAGGACCTCAGCAGCCCCCTCCATGGGCTGCGTGCCCCACACACTCTGTTAGAAGAGGGGGTGCTGCTGTGTTGTTTGTACCTGCTGGCCTGAGCAGGCCAGGGGACGCCCTTATGAGATCTCAGATGGAGGAACTGTTCTTCTCCAAGACGCTTGCCCCCAAAGGAAGTCAGGACCTGGCGGTGCCCAGTTGCAAGGATAGTTTTAGCCGTCTCTTCTAAGACCCAACTGACCCCGAGTTCCTGAATTTTATGGATCCCAAATGCCTAAGCATTTGTTTGCATTAGACAAGGAAAGGATGAGTTAGTTGTATGAATCGCACACAGGGAGCTTATGTGAGGGGGCTGACAACGCTCCTGTCACTCTGGGAAATACACTAGGGGAGTCTGTGTGTGCCTTGTTCTCTGGGTGAGGGGACAATAGAAGCCCTAACGCTTTCTTTCACCACCTGGAGCCTGGCCTTGTGCACTGAAAGCGGATCGCTTGGCCTCCGCCTGGCTTTTCTCCAGGAGGGCGTCCTCGGAAGTCAGGGCTGGGCCTGGTTCCCGTGCTAGGCTGTTTGTGTTGGCATCCAGCCCCTCCTGAGCTGCCTCTGAGTGATCTAAAGCCCCCAGGGTCTTCCAGGAAGAATGAGCCTTTGATTGAAATCTCCGTGACTGCACATCTTATCTAAGTGGAAGAAAATGTCTGAAAAGCTAAATTCACAAGTATATTATGTCAACGTGAGGTTCTTATTTATCCCGTAAGTTGAAGGAAGATGGTAGAATAATACCAAGGAAAAATAGCCATTCCAAAATCTGGCTGAAAAGTTTAAGTAAGTAAATTACATTTCAACTAAAGAATTTGTAATGGAGTCTTTATAAGGCATTGCTGTTTCATCCCTGTCTTCATATCTGTCGGCAATGTAGTATCTGTGACAGGAGAAGGAAAACCATGAAAGAAAAGGCACAAGTTTCAGTCTGGCTGTGCCTGGGACCCAGACTCTGGCCCTGACTTCCCAGAGATGTGGGGGAAAAGCCTTGTGCCAGGCTTGAAAATCCAGAGCAGCGCCTTTGTGCCCTCTTTCTAAGGTTTTAGCAGACAGAAACTATGGCAGGCAAGGAATTCATGTGCAACGGGAGTTGCACTTACTAGCTGATCTTGGACCCACACACAGTGTTTCCTAAAACTCTTTGGAAATCAGAACCCTCTGAGAATCTGACGAAAGCGTCAGACTCTATCCCTAGATAAATGACCAGATAGACAGTTATGCCCATACATACACGAAACTCTGGACCTTAGACACCACTCTCTTCTCAAGTCTAGTTGTGCAACCCAGGAAGAAAGTTCATCACTGCCTTGGGGTCCAAGCAGACTTAAGGCGTCAGAGAGGGTCTATAGGACACCTGCCACCACCTGCATGTGAGGTCCACTGAGGCAGAACCCTGATCAGAGCTGAAGAAATATAAAACCTAGAAGCAAGAGGATTTCCTGAAAATCTGTTGGAGCCAGGAGAGCAGGAGAAGGGTGCTGTTCACAAAGCCAGGAAGGCAGCTGATTCTTGGAGGTGCTGGGGTCACCTTGCAGATGCTGCTAAGAGCCACGGGCTCGGCCTACACTGGACAGCAGCACCCTGTCCCCAGTCTGGGCCCAGAAAGCAGCAAGTCACAAGCCTGGGAGTTCAGAGCACACCTTCCTTCTGAGCAACACATCAGAAAGTTAAGTTATTCTGTCAGTGAGGGACATCGATGAAACACGCAGGGAGCTGGGTAGCGTCTAACAGATTCCAGGAAAGGGGATTTAAACCTGCAGAGGATCCTAGGATTTATCAATTTCCAGGGCAGTGCTAGGAACCCAGGTAGGAGCACCCGAGAACTCAGAAAAGCCCACTACAGAGGGCTGGATACAGACATCACCAATCCTCACAAACCACACAGTGGTGTGGCTACCTCAGGCAAGCCCACAGAAAGGCCCGAGGCAGACAATGGCGACATGCAGCATACCAAGGATCAGGGCAAAATGAAGACAGTGAGGCAGTCATGGTGGTATATACTTCTGGGAGGCTGAGGCAGGAAGTTCACAAATTTAAGAGCAGCCTGGGCAACCTAACTGAGTGAGATGCTAGCTCAAAATAAAAAATAAAAAGGGCCAGGGATGTAGCTCAGTACACAAAAGCAGAGCAGCGCGGGAGGTCCTCTGTAGGCTACCATCCCCACGGCCAGCATAGACAGTGGCTCTAGCCTTTTCACAGATTCACATCCAGTGCTAACCTGCTTCTGGGGCTAAGCTTGAGGAAATTAAGTTGATCTTGTTAAGAAAAAAGAGTCTTAGGGTGTTGGTATTTTGCATGAGGTCTATAATTAAAGGTGTTTCAGGATAAGGCAGCACTCCCACTTAGAGGGAAAGGCTTAGCATCTTAAAAACAAATTTCCGGTTGGGCAGTGAACCGGAGCATGGCTAACAAAAGGTTCCTTCTTAACAGCACGGAGCAGAAGAGCAAACTGTCATTAATGGTGCGCTGCTCCTGTCTGCCAGGACAGAGGGGCTGGCAAACACATCCAGGCTGTCCTCAGAACCCAGGTTGTGCCCCATCAGGATCCACCAGAGGAAACGGGAATAACACACGTCCCCAAACCCCCAAACCACTCAGAGCCTCCGCACTCCGCATTCCCCAGCACCAGTTCCCAATTCCCCCCCCCTGGGGAACTGGGCTGCTCAAAATCTGGTTGGGAGACAGGGAGGAGGATTTGGGTTTTGTTCTACATGGAAACAAAACCTAATATTTTAAAGAATGGGTTACGCCTTCCAAGGTTAATAACAGCACTGGTAGGGGCAGATTCTCACCATGCAGAGGATGGCGTCCAGGGAGGCCACCAGGGGCACAGGAATATCCAAGGACAGACTCCAGGTCCTCGGAAAACTCTGCCTGGCTTCAGGGTCGCCTGTGCTCCACATTCCTTGGCTTCCGGTAGCCTCTCCAGATGCAGAAGCAACACAGCCTTGGAAAGATACTCAGTGGAAAATGTGTGATGCAAATGTCCTCCCATTCTGTGTCTCTAGCTCCTTAAACAGAAGCCTACAGCTCAGGAACCGAGCTGTACTGACCATTGTGTTTCCTTCCACCAGGAGCGTGAAGTGGGGTTCTACCCATCCCTCCAGATCGCTAACCCCCCAAGCTCCTTGTCAGAGCCTTGCAAGCGTGCTGTGGGAGCCCCGCTCACCACCCATGTGATTCCCCAACAGAGAGGACATCAGAGACCTGTCACATGGTGCCGGATAAACACCACGCACACGATCACGTAACAAAGGCCAGCAAGGCTGCTCTTGGCATTTACTGAGTGCCTCTGCTCAGAAAACACCTGAGGCCTGCAGCGTCTCCTCAAACGCCACCTCCCCAGTGCCACCCACTAGGTCCTGAGCACACAGGTGGTGGCAGTCTCCTGTTCCCCACCCCTCAGCCCAGGACGGCCCATCACAGCCGGCCTGTGGGGACATCTCTGACTCTGAACCTTCACTTCTCAGATGCCTCCTCCTGACTGTGCAGAGCCAAGGGGATCCAAGCACAGACCCCAGATCCCAGCAGGGAAAATGAGAGCCTGAGCTCCCAGGAAATGGGCAACAGGGGTCAGGCATGGAGGACTGTGTTCAGAGGGGCATGGTGTGGGGCAGGCCGGGAGTGACTAGAGCTTCAGGTGACGTGCACCCTGCCCTCTGCACCCCAAGACAAGGCTGGCAGAGGACTGTGCCCTCGACCTTAAGGTCCACATGTGCTCAGCCCGTGTCAGCTGTAATGCCCGTGCTGGGGCTGCTGCCTGGGCCGCAGCTCTGTCCCCACCCAGGCTCTTGCCCCTTGCCAGGCTCCAACAGCTCACTCGATGGATGGCTCCCTTCAGACTGAGTCTGACCAGGTGGGTCCACTGTCCTGGGTCCCTGACCTCCACCAGC
Source organism: Dolichotis patagonum (assembly GCA_004027295.1). NCBI lineage: Eukaryota > Metazoa > Chordata > Mammalia > Rodentia > Caviidae > Dolichotis > Dolichotis patagonum. The sequence goes on from PVJX010005805.1 coordinate 53,225, forward strand.
AACTGGCACAGGACACGCTGTGGCAGTATGTGCAGGTGATGACTTGACAGATGACACATGATCCTCAGACTGGGCACCCTGGCACCCTGCCTGCAGAATCAGGAGGGCCCTGCCTCCTCCCAGAAGAGTCGCCATTCAACTGGGCATTCCTGCGCGCCAGTTCCCAGTGAGAAAATCAGTTTCTCATTCAGCTCTTCCTTCTCCTCTGCTCTTCTTACCAGAGATCAGGATTCTGGGGCACAGGTGGACTGGGAACCAAGGAAGCTTGTGACCATAGAGAAAAGGGTGGGGCAAAACAGTAGTCTCAGATTAGCCTTAGTTTATAAAATGGTGCTAATAAGTGCTTGTAAACCTTAATGCCACAGAGTGAATTCCTGTCTAACATGCCTGAACCAAAGAAACCTCTTTAATTGGGAAGGCTTGGGGCCTTCGCTAGCCTGGTGGTGTAAATCACTCATGCTTCCATCAACTCTGCTCGTTTCCTCATTATTCTCTTAGCTCATCAGGCATGACCCACTTCGGGAAACTTCTGATGTCTTCCCCATGGAAATCAATTCTCTCACTGCTGACTGGTCCTCTTAGTCACCACCCCTGTGACTAAGGAACAGCCACTGTGGAGAGATGTGCTGGGTCACCACCAGCTGATTGTAAACACTGCAGTCCCTCCTGGCTGGGGTGTGCCCCAGCTCCCTGGGGTGGGGGAGCATCACAGGAAGACAGTCCCCTCTACATCAGGATGGTGTGTCTCCTGACTGATCTGAATTTGACAAGACTCTTCTTCCAAAACGGTTCTTCAATGTTTAGTACTGAATTAATCGTTCCATACCCCTGCTCCTGCCGCCGCCATTGGCCCCAGCCCCCTAGTACTGCTGGCTCAGCTTGACTGCCAACCAGTCAGGGCAGGATGGAAGTTCTCAGGCTGCTGAAGACCTCAGCGGGCGGGCGGAGTCACCAGAGGTGTTGAGTGGATTTGACGCATCTGTAAATGTGCTACAGCATTGTGTAAGCCTTGAAAACCAATCTTGTTAAACAACCACTAATGCCATCAATCCACAGCAGCTGTCAGTGTCACAGGTGACTTTCGAAGCTTAATCGTCTTGCATATTTATATCACATTTTACATAATTATTTTCCTTTTGCACATAAAATCTAGCGAGGCGTGGCTTTTTTATAGGAAGTTGAAAGGATTTCTTTCAAAAATGTAAAGCAACAAGGCACAAAACAGTAAGGAACACACGGACAGCAGAAAGTCAGTTTTCTTGCCAGAGAAAAGGGTATTATATAAAATTATTTCTCACTTGGTTCGCAGTTTTATGCAGAACAAAATAAAAACAAGTTGCTGTTTTATAATCCCACTGGGAAATGCTGTCCTTGTCCTAAATGGCACAGGCAATGTTGGCCCCTTCCAGAAACGATGTACCCCAAGGTGCCATCAGGACACCCCAGAAGGAGGAAGCCAGGCCCGGGTGCCTGTTTCCTCCACCCAAGGTTCTCCCTGGCTAATTGGTTCTGCATGAACAGGCCCCTCGGGCCAGATGTGCCTAGCGCTGTGACTTAAGGGAATGTCAGCTTAATTGAACATTAATATTAATAAGCACATACAAACATGCCCCAGGGAACTAAATTCCTCCCTGGTAGGGTGAGAGGTGAAACCTGTATTTTTTATCATGGGATAAGAAGAGCTCTTCAGAGATGAATGACCTAAACATTCACATCTTAACCAATGATTTTTATTTTATTTTAATTTTTTGGTACCAGGGATCGAACTCACAACCTTTGCTTGCCAGGCAGGCGCTTAGGCCACTGAGCTAAATTCCTGGCCCTAACATTCACATCTTAATCTGTATGTGCTCACAGAGGATTTGGGAAACACTGAGCCCTTGAAGAATAGCAGCCCACAAAGAGGTCTGACACTGGAAAACCCAGCGATGTTGGTGGATGGTGCTGTACAAAGGGATTCCCAGCCTCCAGCTTCTTGGTGGCCGATTGCCCTTGGCCCAGGGACTCTGTCCCAGTCAATCCCAGAACCTGAGGTGAGTGCCACAGTGTTAGTGACCTTTCAGACTATGGTGTAGAACCAACATCAAGGATTTCCCCACAGCACAGGCATGAACACCCTCGGCTGAAGGAGATATCAGGAGCCATACAGTGAGTGGTCGGAACTCGAGGAACCAGACCTCGACAAAGAACCCCATGACTCACATATTTATTTCAGACGCAGCAAGGGGTGACAGGAGGAGAACCTCGCGCTGGGCCTGAGTCAGCCCCAGCTCTCTGCTGGACGGTACTGAGGACCACTGTCCTGGAGCACGGGCCAGGGGCACCCCATGATCTCTTACAGGTATCTTCTTCTTAGGTTGATTCTAGCCATGTGTTAGCCCTCAAAACAAACATAAAACATCTTCCAAGGGCAAACACCTCCAGCTGTTGTCTAACAGATGTTATCAGCACACTGGAAATGAAATTTGGGCACAGCCTGAGAAGATAAGCCACAGGGCCACCAGGCCCAACAGTCTGGGAGGCTCCTGCAGGCTGTCCCAGGCTGTATGCCCTGGGGTGCTTCCCTGGGGAGGCCCAGGGGGGCCTCAGGCCACTTCCATGCATGGGCATGGGCCACTCCTTCCTTCCAGCACCATCGTTTCAGATGCTGCAGTTGCTAAGCCTGGTGAATGGTTCTGCGAGGTGGGAAACCACTCATGAAAGTGAGGGACAGCTTGGCCCAGCCTGGTCTGTGTACATCCAAATCTGATCCCAACAACCACAAGTTCATTTCCTCCAGGCCTCTCAAGGAGAGGCCTCCTGCAGCAATGTGGGGACCTGCCCCCTCACCCCACACCTCATGGTCATCATACCACTCTGATGGGATTTGAGCGGCTGTGGAAACTTCTTTTGGTCAACTGTCACATTAGCTTGATTTTTTTTTTTTTTTTGTACCAAGGGTCAAGCTCCGGACTGTGTGCTTGCAAGGCAGGCGCTTAAGCTGCTGAGCTAAATCCCAGAGAGAAGTACTCTTGCACTTGCTTTTCTGCTACTCTCTTCCTCTTCTTTTGTTCCTAAGATACAACCCTGAGGTACAGGAGAGAAATTCCCGAGGACTGGGGTCACAAGGGCTCCAGCTCTGCCCCTGCAGGAGGACCTGAGAACTTGTCACCCCCAAAGCCAGGACTTTCTCACCCAGAGGGGAAAATCACAGGGTTGGATTCCGTAGGACACTGACTTTTGCAGGAGACATTGCCGGTGAATGCAGTGCATAGGTGCTCAGGGAATATGGCCCCTGTCCCAAGAGAGTTCTCTAGGAGGCACGGAAGACACTGGACATTGCCCCAAGGTGAAGCAGTGATGAAGGGGGAGCGGCTCTTAGCTCAGGCATCAGGAAGCCACTTCCATGGGGGCCCTCAGGCCACTTCCATGCATGGGCATGGCTCTGTGCTTGGTGGCTCTGTGCTTGGCACTGTCGCCCCATCTGGCTCCAGACTGAGGACCGGTCCAGCCTCGGTCCAGCCTCGTGTGGGCATCTCCTCTGAGATGCGTGTGTCTCTAGTACGTAACCTTCAGATCTCAGGGTGTGCAAAGCGCAGTGTTACTGCTGCTTCCGGGAGCAAGTCTAGACCAGCTGCCACCCCAGTGTGGACTCTGGGTTTCATCAGCAGAGCTGACTGTCACCCCGCAGGACAGCGCAGGCAAGATGGCACTGTGTGCATCAGTTTCTGGAATTAGGGACGATTCAGAGTTGGGAGGAGACTTGTTTTCTCAGGTCTCATCAGGAGGGCCCGTGGGGGGGGCACCTGGATGACTCTCCTTAAATAAAGAGCAGTTATCTCCACTTTGGCTAAACCTGGCCCCATCTCCCTGTGCTCCATAGGGGTCCATACATAGCTGCCCCCAGAAGACTCTTTTGGCTCCTCCTTGACACTCACCCCTGCCCCAGCACCCTGTACCCCCAACAGTCCTCCAACCAGCAGGACTAGAATCCTAGGGCAGGGCGCTTTGAATCACTCAGCTGGGGCTGCAAACAGGATGCCCAGCAGGCTCCAGCCACTCCTCAGGTCACAGCGGAAGGCAGGAAGAGGTGGAGGAGGTGGGAGTGGCTGCTGTCACTGGGAAAGACCCACTGGCCCACAGGACTGAGCCACAGCCCCGCCCGGGTGGGGGACAGGGTTGGCCAACAGATGCAAAGGCCAAGAAAGGAAGATGACGTGTGGATCTCTGTCCTGGGAGAGACAGGACTCTTGCAGTCCTCACAAGCCAGCCTCAGTGACAAGGGCCAGCGCTTACCAGGGCAATCCCCAGTCCAGGTGTGCCGAGGCAGGGCCTCCGGTGTGAGGTGTAGACTTCAGTCACAGCTCAGACTGCATGTTAGTCAGCCTCTCAGCACCTTGTCTGTGAATTCTGTGTGATAAACACAACCTTGGTAGGTAATTAGGCTTTAGATAAAGTGGATAAACAGACAAATGGAAAAATAAACAGGTGGGTATTCAGCCACACATAGCTGCTTACTGTTACAGGAGGTGACAATGAGGTACCAACAGGACACCTCCCTGGGGATGAATAGTGTGTCTTAGTAGCTGTGGGTCCCAGAAGCCTCTCCCCAGCAGGACTGCAGACCATGGGCTTCACATCTGGCCTCTTCCCCAGCAGATTAGGGACCCAAGGCTCGCCCAAAGAAGGAGCACAACCAGGTTCGGCCAAGCAAGGGCCATGTGGCTGAAGCTCTTTCTATGAACCTGCTCCTTCCAGAGAGGGACAGTCACCCTTTGCTGGGAGAACCCTGAGTCTGTCCCACTGGGCTCATCTCTAACTGTGCCTGATTCAAGTTTAATAGGTCTTCCCACAGGTCGGGGACAATGCCATCAACCCTTGGTTAAGTGTTGGCTGGTGATAAGGACCCACAGCCCACTAAATCATCCTTTTGGAGGCAGGGCCATCTCACAGGCAGGAATTCTGCCTCTGCTGATGGTTCCTCAGCAGAAATTTGGATCCGAAAAAGATCCTGCAAAGGTAGGAAACCAGACCCCAGAATATCTAGTGTTCTCTTCAGCCAAGGGTTAGTACAGTCACACAAAGTTAAAGGTAGTACTATTTGTAAATTATATAGATGTAGTTCTCCATAATGGTGGTGGACTGACAACTTGGTGGTCCACTTGTAACAGCAGCTAAACTGAATCACCGAGGTGCAGAGTGTGGGTGGCCTACCTGAGGACTGTTGCCATGATAAAAAGGAGACCTGGAGAGGAAGAGTGTGGTAGTGTTGCTTCTCTTGTTGCCATTGGCTCTCCTGGAGGAGCTTGTCGAGTTTCTTTCCTAATTGTTGGGAGTCGTTGAAGCTAGAGATTGATCCCATGCGTGGGGCTAAAGTAAGTCCAGCCCAGAAAAAACAGAGAAACCAAAACAAACTATGTAAACAAGTCATTCAAGCACTGAGAAGGAAGGGGGCCCAGGCCTGCGAGGCAAACAAGTTGCTAGGCAGTGGGGTTGGAATTGACACTCTTCTTTGGAGTGTATAAATAAACATGCTACACTGGTTGAGCAGTTCCTTTCCTGTCATTGGAAGGATAAAGGCTCCACCTGACCCCAGCTTTGTCTTTTCTTTATTTTTCTCATCCTCTCACAGGTCCTTAACCCCAAGAACCTCAGGAGCCGCGTTGGATCATGACGCCTGATATGAACTTGGCAATTCTCATCATCAGAGGAGCTCAGGACCTCGTCACCGAGAATGGCTGTGGTTCACTTTGGGGGAGCTCTGGTTCTTACTTTGAGCATTGCTTCCTGGCTCCAGAGGGGAAGATGGTGTGCTGTTCACTCTCCTGGAGAAGCTTGTGATGTTGGTTTCCTGTAATGAACTCAGCTGTTCTTGTCAGAGGAGGAGCTCAGGACCTCATTGTCACTGAGGATGGCTGTGGTAATCTTCAGGGAAGCTTTGGTCCTTACGTTGAACATCACTTCCTGGCCCCAGTGCAGAATACTCAGTCTATTGGCAAAGACCCTACACCCCACTGGCACACTTTCTAGCTTCTATCACTGTCCTTTGGACCTTCCCAGTGCAGATCCGTGGAACAGACTTTTGTGAGGCATTGTCATAGGCTCTAGGCCTCCAGCTGGACTCCTGGGAGGCACTGTCATGGACTCCAGGTCTTCAGCTGGACTCATGCAGGACATTGCTGTGGTATCCAGCCCCTCAGCTGGAATCTTTGGGGTCTTTAGTGTGTGGGTGGATTTCTTACACGTTTTGTGTTTGACTCCTTGGGTGACTATTATAAAACACTATAAATTATATGTCGTATATTAAACCAATTCCTTATAAACCCTGACCATATCAGTAGTCTAATGAATTTAAGTATATTTAACTTCCTTATAAATTTTGACCTAAAACAACAAAAAGTTATTTCACAGCTCTTTTTATAATATTTTATTTTATAGTTCAGCGTGTTATTTCTAAACATGCACGAGGTGAGTACTGATCAAATCCAGGCTCTGTGCCTTTCCAAATATGCAGTAGACACTAGGCTACATTCACATGTGTCTGTTTTAGTTTCTATATATGAGAAAGAAACTTCAATACTTGTCTTTCTGAGTCTGGCTCGTTTCACTTAACATAATCTTCTCCAGTTCTATTTCATTTTGCTGCACAACACAGAATTTCATCCTTCTTTATGTCCAAATAATATTTCATTGTGTATATTTGTTACATTTCTTCATCAGTTTATTCACTGTAAGCTCATTCTCTTTCTCAGCTATAGTAACTAGTGTAGCAATAAATGTGGGTATGCAAGTAGCTCTTGGTGAGCTGATTTCATTTCCTTTGAAAAAGTAGGATAGCTGTATTATATGTGACAACTATTTTTAATTTTAGAGACCTCCACGCTTTGCCGTAATGGCTGTATAAATTTACATTCCTAACAGCTGCATACCAGAGTTCCTTTTTCTCCATATCTCATGGACATTTGTTTTTGCTCTTAACTTTTTGATAATACTAAAAGTATTGCCTTGTAATTTTGATTTCTGTTTCCTTGATCTCTGATTTTGAGCATTTTTTTCATATATTTCTAGTTCTTCTTTTGAGAAATGTCTAGTTTCCACCACTGACCTTTTGGGCCTTCCCAGTGCAGATCTGTGAAACAGACTTTTTGTATTTTAAAGAGAATAAAACAAAACAGAACAAAGCAAATCAGAATAGAACAATGCAAGCAACACAAGACTTCAAAACAAGACAACAGGAAATCAACAGTGGCTACCATAATGTCTCTTGTTTTCTTCAAAATAGTTGTCTATATCTTCACACACAACAATATCAAACATAACAAAATAGTATAAAATCAATCAAAAGAATGAAAGCATTACAGGACTTCAACACCAGATAATAGGAAATGAACAATGGTTTCTATAATGTCTCGTTTTCTTCAAAACAGTTGTCCATATTATCACATATAATAAAATCAAACAAAACACAACAGAATAAAACCGATTAAACAAACAAATGAAAACATTATAGGACTTCAAAACAAGATAATAGGAAAACAACCATGAATACCATCATACATCCCATTATGTTCAAAATAACTGCCCATACCATCAGACACAGTAAAATCTAACAAAACAAGACAGAATAAAACCAAAACTAACAAAATTATGAAAGCACTATAAGAGTTTAAGCCAAGACAGTAAGAAGTTAACAGTGTCTCTACCTTCTCCCCCCAGGTGTTTCTCCCCTATCATTTTTATAATATACATTGTGCTTTTTTGTTCCAACTCCTTATGTTTTTTATGCTAGGATTCACCCATACGAGTTCAAACTGTGAAACAGACTTGCATGAGACATTGTCACTTGGTCATTTATTTTTGTTTTTGTCTTTTTTTAGTTTTTGTTTTTGAGACAGTGTCTTCTTATGCAGTTCAGACTGACCTGGACCTCACTATGTAATCAAGGATGGCCTCAAACATGTGGCAATCCTCCTGCCTCAGCCTCTGGCGTGCTAGGATAACAGGCATGTGCCACCCATTTTTAAATTGGATTATTGTTTCCTGGCTAAGTCTTTTGAGTTCCTGAGGTGTTGTCAATATTAACCCTATGTCAGAAAGACAGTTGGCACCCATGGGTCCCCGGAAGAAATGGTCGGAGGGCAGAATCAACCAAGGGCCATGTGTGGGCAGCTCTGAGCACAGCAAGTGACCTTCCAGGGGTCTGAGATCTGGGCGCAGAGGACTCAGGCTTTCTCGGGCTCTGCAGAGGACCTGCGGGGGCCTCTCTCAGTCTGCACACATCGTCCTCCCTCGCCAATTCTTGGCACCAGTCCCATCAAGTTAAGAACCACAATGTGACCTTGGGTTGACTAGAACCTTCTTTAAAGCCTGCTTCTCACAGGAGGCCACATACAGAGACCCAGGATCAGGAAGGACACAGCCCCATTCATAACAAGATCTACAGACAACAGACTGGTGAGGAGGAGCTGGATTTCATCTCTACAGTAACTGTCTCTGTCTCAGTTGATTCCTTTGCAAAATGGGCATATTCATCTCTACCCCACACCATGCTTAGAAGCACAGCGCTGTGGTAAAAGTGCTCCAGACTCTTTTGGACAGTTCCCCTCACTTCTCTCGCTCCTCCCACCTTTGCATCACTCAGTACTTCCCACGGCCTACGCCCAGCTCTTACTCAGGCCTCACTGGTCTGCCAGCCTCTGACCCCTCAGTCTGCTCCTGGCTGGGGAACTCTGACCCCTAAGTCAGAGCCTCTGACCCCTAAGTCTGCTCCTGGCTGGGGAACTCTGTGGCTAACTCAGTGCATATCCACGTACCCAGAGCCACTGGTGTCTGGCTACCCTCAGGTTCACCCAGGGCCACCCTGGCTGCGTAGCTGCACCCTCCCCCCCCCAAACCCCTCACGTGGCCAGTGTTGTGTTAGAATTCTCCACTCGCAGATTTTTAACCAGAATGGACTCAAAATCAAAAGAAATTAACTACATGATCGAGAAAACAACCATCCAACAATTTTCAAAAGGCTTGTAGCTGCTGACTTCTTTTAGCTAATTACTGTTATGAGAACAGATCAAAAGATGTATTTATCAGAAGGAGCTGTGGCGGGGAGAAGACAAAACCAGGCAAATGAGCAAAATTTAATCACATGCAGCACAGCTTTTGTGAAGGACTTTGGTACACACACACACACACACACACACACACACACCATCTCATTTGATCTTGACTGGCTCCAAATGAACGCAAAAGACATATTGTTAGCCACAAAGGACCGCACTTTGTATGACTCCATGTGTAAGTGTCCCAGAGAGGCAAATCTGTACACATAAAGTAGATTAGCGGTTGCCGAGGGCTGGAAGTGAGCTGAAGGACAGGCCATGGCTTTCCTTCTGGAGTGAGAAAAACACTCTCAAGCTGGCCTGGTGGGGGTTAGACATCACTCTTTGTGGAGTGCACTAAGAGAGGAGGTGAGTGGTACCCTCCTCAATCATTTGCTGAAAAAAGGCATCTGTTCCTGTGGCAGCCACCTCAGAAGGCACTCAGCAGCCACGGGCCAGTGCCGGGCACGACACTCACCCGCAGGTCTCTATCCGGCTCGCAAGATTAACCTCAGTTGGTAGATGAGGAGTCTAGGGGTTCAGGAGTGGTTGTCCCCAAACTCACTCATGTTCTCGTTGCCTCAGCCTACACCTCTGACGCCCCTAACCTTAACACTCAGGGAAACTCTGGAAACTTACGGCTCACATCCCACACTTCTTGCCAAATGTGACAAACATATCACTGTACTACCTGAGTCTTTATTATCCCAATCTTGTGCACTGACACCAGAAAAAGGGGACAGTGAGAACTGAATTTCAGTCAGCCCAGCCTGAGACCAGAGCAGGCGTGCACCAGTACCAGTGCTCTTCTGGCTTGTCCACACACTCAGCACGGGGGCAGTGTCACCCTGGACATCCTCGAGAAGGACGTGGACACCTTCCCTTGATATTTCTTTCCCAGTAGCATCACTAGTCTCGGGGTCTCAGGGAATTTTTCCCTTCAGCCCAATTATGCTCCATGAAAACCAAATGAATACATTGTAAGGACTCTGAAATTCACATTTTGTGTTTGAACTTTGCATACAAGGTCCTAAATTCGGCTTGTGTGAATAGCTGCATGGGTCTTGGAAAAAAAATGTAATTAGTACTATCATCAGCGCTGGAATCAGAGCCAGAAGCAAAGTGGGAGGCAAAGCAGGTACATCCCTGGGCAGACATTCCCATAACTTTACAAAGCTTTTGGAGTTCTTCCCGCGGAGACTAATTCACCGCAGTCACCGACTGCAAACCCACTTTGCTGGGGAAACATAAACACATCTAGCTCCTAATCACCATTTAGGAAGATCCAGGTTGAGCTCTCCCCGGGGATGGAGAACCGGCAGAGGACTATCAAACCCATCTCTGGCCACCTTCCTTCTGCAGAAAGATTTAAGCTGAAAAGGAATGGTTTCTTGCCTGAGTAAAGCTCCCTGGTTTTAGATTTATGTCCCACAACCTGCATAAACGTGGTAGAAAAACAATCAAATCCTTTCTATCCCCCGACTTGACCAATCCCTGCACAGCTTTCCTTTCCCAGGGGACGCGGGGAGCACGAGAAAGGTGCTTCCCAGGGAACTGAGTCGCAGAAGTCCTTCCTTGTGAGACTGCTGCCTCAGTGGGTGTTCCTGCAGCCACAAGCAAGTGTGGGCACCCAAGGCAGTGAGTGATGACGGCAGGATGGGTCACAGCCGCCTGCCTGAGTCCGGGCTGGTGCCCAGCTGCCCGGAGTGCTGCACGAGCTGGCATCCTCTTCAAGAGGGATTCGAGACCGTGTCCCCACCGTAGCCATTTCCTTGTGGCTTGAGAGTCAACCACCCTGACCTTCCTCTTCGCTATTTTTTTAACAAAAAAAGAATAAAAATGATGATACAGAATTTCAAAACAAAATAATAGGAGATTAACACTGGTTAATATACTGCATGTTGTTATCGTCAATGCAGCTGCTCAGATTACAAGATATAGGCATGAAAAAATCATCAACCAATCGAACATTGAAAGCACAAACTGTTCTTTTTGGTGAACTAACAGAAATTAGTAGTACAATTATCTATCTTGTATATATATTCTTTCTTCTTTTTTCTTTCTTTCTTTCTTTCTTTCTTTCTTTCTTTCTTCCTTCCTTCCTTCCTTTCTTCCTTCCTTCCTTCCTTCCCTTTCTTTTTCTTTTTTCTTTTCTTTTCTTTTCTTTTCTCCTCTCCCCTATCTCAGTTGTTCTTTCCTTTTGAACAGTTTCTTTCCCTTTCCCTTTCACAACATCTATTGTACATTTTGGATCTTATTTATTCCTTCAGCTTTTTATACTAGAAAGACAATATGATATCTACACATGTGAGTCTGATTTATTTCACTTATGAGCATGGTCTCAAGTTGCGTCCATTTATTTATAAAAAGCCTTAAGTGTATCCTTCTTTATAACTTCTTTATATCCTTCTTTTAATACTCCATTATATAAAAATACTGTATGTTTTTTATCCATTCCGTGGTTATGGGCATTTAGGTTGCTTCCAAGATTTAGCTATTACAAATTGTGCTGCTATAAATATTTTTGAGAGATGTGAGCAAACTTCTCCAAGAAGACTTCCTTTCCCCAGCCACACAGGAGTTCTTTGGGCACTTAGGGAACTAGCTTGGCAGGGGAGGAAGGTGGGATGGGGCACTATGGTTTCCCCTCACCTGCCCACTTCCGCTCCTGAGAGAAGAGGTCCAGGGGGTCACAGTGAACATGGACAGCTGGAAGGCAGGAAATGCCAGGGCTCATCTCTTCCCAGGCTCTCGGATCAGGCAGCCCTCACCAGGCCTTGAAGACCAAAAGGAAGCACTTGAGCCACGTACTATCAGCATCACATGACTAGATGATTCTAAGCTAAGCGATGATCACTCAATCATGGAACATTTTCCCCAATGCTTAAGTGGCCTTTTTGGATGTCACCATCCAGGATATTATGATGTTCAAGAGACATCCAAAAAGGCCACTCCTCCCACCTGACACTGCTCCCCAAGAGCATGACTGCAGGGGTTCACCCTGCTGTGTGTTTTGAGTCCCATAAGTGACAAGAACCCCTTTAGGGTTTTCCTTCCAGCAAAGACGTTGTCCTAGAAGCATGTGCTCCCCGCCCAGAGAGGGGCGAGGGCAAGAGTGAGCTCAGCACTGGGCCCAGGGAAGTTGCCGAGGCCGAGTCCTCCCTCGAGAGTGGCCAAGGCGCTTTGTCATATGCTGGAGAGAAAACATCCCACACAAAATACAGCATTACGTGGCCCTGGTAGCTTAGGGAAAATTACCTCCTTCTACACACCCTGTAGCCTTCTGGAAATCATTGGTCACAGCCCCAGTCTTTCACAATTCACCTTTTAATCAGGTTTTGCTGAGCTAATGGCCTGGGGTTAGAAGTGAGAAAACAGGGGCTGGGGATTTAGCCCAGCAAGTTCAATCCTCAGTACCAAAAAAACAAAGAAAAAAAAAAGTGGAGAAACAACAGTGGAGACTCCCAGGTCAGCCAGAATAGGAGCTTTTACCCTCCCACCAGCTGGCAAGCGGAGGGGGACAGTGGGCCACCCATGGAGGAGGAGCAGAATGCAGAGCCCATAAAAATAATGCCAGACCTAAACCCTATTGGCATCCACTTAATAAAGGCATAGTTGCTACCTCAGCTATCGAAATGCATGCTTCTTTTTACTTTCCAGATCACATGTCTTTGGCCACATCATTCCAACCCCGAGGCCTTGGCGGTTTCTCTCCTGTGGCCTGGCTCCTATGTGAACCAGTGTTTGCTCCATTACTACTCTGGGTGACACCTGTCCCCAGCCCTCTGCTCCATGCTAGAAACACAAGGTGGATTATCAGGGCAGCTTAGGGTCAGAGTGACATCTGGGTTGAGAACTGCTGTTTTTTCAGAGGAGCCAGGAGGCCACACTGTCCACCCCTGCCTGGCTGCCGGCATCCCCACTGCGTGGGCTCTGTGACAGTGATGAGATTCACCATCTGGGCTCAGGCTCCCCATCCCTGGATGGGTGCCAGGACTGGGCCTCAGAGGATCATTGTGGATGGGGACACATCTGTCTGTTGGGGTCCGCAGGATGTTGTTATAGTTTACAGCTAAAATGTCCACAGAAGTCTTGGGTGTTCCGGGCTTTTGCCATGTTAGACATCCAAAGAATCCAGTCAAGGGCCTGGATCCCACGCCAATGTCCTGCATGAGTCCAGCTGGAGGCCTAGAGCCCGGGGCAATCTGTCATGCAAGTCTGTTTCACAAATCTGCACTGGGAAGGCCCAAAGGTCATGGTGGAAGCTGGAAAGTCTGTGCCAGCAGGAGGAAGGATCTGTGGCAGCAGGCTGAGGGATCTGCACTGGAGCCAGGAAGTGACACTGAAGGTAAGGACCAGAGCTCCCCCAAAGAGAGCCACAGCTAGCCCCGGCAACAGTGAGGACCCAAGCTCCTCCCACAATGAGGACAGCTGAGTTCATATCCAGAAAGCCAGAGAGACTAGCTTCTCCAGGAGGATCAACCGCTCACCATCTTCCCTTTCGGTTCTCTTTGTATGCTGTTGGAAGCAAGCCTTGGATGGGTGGCCTTCCATGCCCAGCACCACGCTCATTCAATTTAGCTGGGTGTTACGAGGTGAGCATTAGTTAATGCACCACAGTCCTCAGGAGGAGGAACCTCAGGAGTCACAGTTAAGAGCAGAAGGTGTACAAGTGCTGGAAAGACTCTCGGTTGTTGGGATCAGCATGGCCCATTTAAGTTCCCTAGTGGAAAACCTGAAGAAAGTCACCAGCCTCAGGGAGACTCAACAAGATCCTTGAAAATATTTTTCAAATAAATGACCCATCGTAACTGTTCAAATGACTGAAACTCCCTTTGCTGCAGGGGCTAATTTCAAAGCAGGGCTGGACCAGAGGCTGCCAGGTAGGAGCCAGCATTCTTACTGGTGCCCTGAGGACTGGGACGGACGCTAGTTGTCACCACAGGGCCACTGAAGGGCCAAAAGTGAGCTCAGCACTTGGCCCTCCAGGGAAGCTCTGCTTGGCCAGTGGTTATGGGCCGGAGGCGGAGCTCTGTTGGGGAAGAGAGGAGTGGCCTTGGGGAAAAGGAGACAGACGCTGGAGGAGGAAGCTCAGGGCCACCACTACAGACCCAACACCCTTCCAGGCAGGAGTAGAGCTCCCTGGCTGTTATCAGGCACGCTGTCTCCCTTTAGCCTCTTTTGAAGTTGGGTACTTTTCATATCCAGGAAAGGTACCCAGGGGGAGGGTACGAAGCCACATTAGAGCTTAGATATGAGGAGGGCATGGCACAAGAAGGTGATTCAAAAGAGAGACACAGCAGGCCTAGTGGGGAGTCCCGTGCAAGAGGCCACTGGGCCCCGCAGGGCATCTGCTCCGTGAGGTCCCACATCCGAAAGCTGGGCCATGAGCAGGTAGCCTGGTCCTTACCCCTGCTGCTGTTTGCCTGGCAGCACCAGTGCCCCAGCTCTCTAAGTAAAACATGACAACTCTGAATAAGAAAATAGTTTATTCTGAACCAAATCACAAGTGGCCATGCATAAGAATTCAACTCAAGTTACCCAGAAAGACAGTGACATGGTCCTCCCATAAAAGAGGACACATAGCTTTAGAAGTGGGGAATCTTCTACAGTATAAAGACCTGATCTTCAACCCAACAGGGAAACCACAACTGGATTCATCTGCCAACCTGCTCTTGGCCTCACTGTCAGGAGAGGCCAGAGGTTTGGTACAGCAACCTTGGTATCTTGATCTGTTCCATCTCTCCACAAGGTCTACAGCCTCCAATCAGAGAAATTCAAATAGTCTGGAGGGTCCTTCATACAAACTGCCACTATGGTGAATTTCAGTTCCAACAGCCAGCAAACCATTGAGCCCAAGGAGACATCACCCAGTGTCTTAGTTACTTTTCTCTCGTTGCTGAGACAAAATACCCAACACCCCAAATGAAGGGAGGAAAGGTTTATTTAGCTCAGAGTTTGTGGAGGTTTCAGTCCATAATCATCTGGCTTTAAGGCAGGGTGACATGGCAGAGGGGCAACAGTACATAGGGGCAGAAGACAGCAAAAGCAACAACCAAAAGAGGTGACAACCAGCCTCTTCCCATCCCTTATGTTCTATGCAGGCTACCCACTCTAGGATGGGTGGGTCACTCACACCCTTAATCCCAGCATTGGACCCCTGCAGATTATAGAGACCAATCAGCTAAGGGACCCATGCCAGCTTGCCAGATGACCCTGAGTCAGCACCAAAATTACCCAGGGTTACTCATGACCCATGGCAGAGTCAGCTGGGTAGACAGACTCTAAGCAGGGTGGGGAGAGATTCCTGCTTGTTTCAGCTGTAGTTTCTTTTTTATGTATCCCAAAGTGTGAAGGATCACAGTGTTTGCCTAGAACTTTCCAAAGTCGCTTCTTCTGTGAGCACAATACACAAAGATCCATGTGGTAGAAAGCTTTGACCCAGTTCAACTGGTACTGTTGTTGATATGGGGATGTGAAACCAGGGCCCCATCCTCTCCAAGTGACACAGAGGGACACAGGGCACACTGTGACCACCAGGGCAGAGCAGAGCTTGAGGGACATAGCTTCTCCTTATCTTCAGATTTCCAAAGTGTGTCACTTTAACCAAACATCCTCCCTGAGCCCAGAAGAGAGGACACAGTCAAAATAACAAGCATAGAAGCTGGGAACAAAGGGAAGAGACGCAAACAAATAAAGTGAGGTTAACAATGCTCATCTCCTATGATAACAATGGTGGCTAATTTAGAGCCCTGGGATAATTGTGATCCTTGCTAGAATCCCCCTCATTTTATAGTGGGGAAACTGAGGTACAAAGGAAAGAAAGCTTTTGCATAGAGCCTCTGTCTGAATGTGATGTGCCTCACAGGCAAGGCCGAAGCCAGGGCCATCTCTGACCACCATTCACACCTCCACCCCAGGCCGTGGCTCTGTCCTGGGACTGCCAAGCCCAATTCTAAGTCAGCATCCTGTCAGCACTGGGCCAGTGCTCAGCAACACTTGTGAGGCTCTCCTGGTGTCCACCTACCTCCGCATCCAAGCTGAACCCCCACAGAGCTCTGCAAATTTGCAGGGATTTAGAGGCAGCAAGTGGCAGGGTCGGAATTTCAGCTCGAGCCCTTCTTTCTCCGCAAGGCCAGGCCCATGATCTCATCTCAGTGGCCATCACTTAGCACAGCATGAGGGCTATGAGTTCAAAGACAGTGGTGTGTGCACACATGTGTGTGTGTGTGTGTGTGTGTGCGTGTGCGCGCGTGTTTCACTGCTAATTTGTCAAATTACTGGTTATAAAGATGGAACTTCTCTTTTGATGTGAGCTTTTCTAACTGAAACACATTTTCATAGACTATGACTTGACTTTTACAAACAGTGTATCACACAGAGGCCCGTTTAAGGGACTCCTAATCAACCAGGCCTCAGGGCCAAGGCACCGCCTCCTGCCCAGGGAACTTGGGGAGCACTGGATGCTGCTCAGGATGTCGGCAATCATGGGCACAGAGCAAGACCCACATCGCGAGCGCCCCACAGAACCGAGACTGCTTCACAGTGACCCTGGTATGCAGAGTAAAGGAAACGTGGGTTTTCATACCTACTTCCTCCCTGTGCAGCTGCCCCCACAATGACGGAGGAATGTAACCTCTTGGGTAGAAAGCTAATCAAAAGCAAAGCCAACCCAAAGACTGACTCACTTTGCGTGTCACTGGAAGCAGAATCATCACAGATCAACACCCATGGATTTTTCCCAGAGCCTCAAAAATGTCACATCAAAAGACCAGGGTTGTGACCAGTTCCTTCTATTCCCATCCAGCCCCGAGAGTCTTCTGTCCTGGTCCTGCCGCCCTCTCTGCTGTGTTGATTTTAGCCCTGAGAGCTGGAGGCTCCCCCTCAGCCCTGGGGGACAGTGTCAGGGTCCAGCCCAGGCGGGCTGCTGAGCACCGTGACTTAGTCGGGTGTGGTCACTTCCACAGTGCAGCATGAATGTGCAACTTGTCTGCTTCTTAGGGGCATCAAGGCTGGCCAGGCAGGGCATGGCCACAGAACCTCACCAAACCTTCCCTGCCCCTAAAGAGCCAGGGCGGGCCTCCTGTTTGCTGAGACTTCAAGCATCTCAGGGTCACCCAGTCTTCCAGAGATGCGACTGGCGGAGCTGTGCACACTTACTCACTCACACACACCCATTATTACCTGCCTTGCTTCTTCTCTGCATCATCCTGCTGTGCAGCCTCAAGCCTCGGGGACTCTGTGCCATCTCTGTGAAAGACAGGAAGCCAAGGAGACATGGGTAAGTGAGTCTGTACAAAATGTCACAGGGCTGATTGCTCACTCAGAGAGTCCCCATTCCACAAAGACAGGGGGCCTGAGCATTGCTCAGCTTCCTAGGCTGCTGGTTATGCAAACCGATCAAGAAGAAGCCAGATGTCTGAGCTGAATACTGCACACCAGAGTCGCTGCATTAGGACCTCAGAGGGCTGAGTAGGAAGAAACACCCAGTGATCTCTTCAGCAGAGTGACCCCAAGTAGTCATTGGACTTGAAGGTGAAAGGATTAGACAGTGAGGATCATACCCCGCCCCTACCCAGCTCCGATCCCGACAGGGCAGACGGGAACTTAAGGCAGGTGTATCCCACAGTCACGTTCTCCCTTGAGAACCACCATTTCGCAGCTAAAAATACTGATGCTTAGGAGGGTAGCAACATTAGGAAATCCACACTTGAAGCTTGTAGATTTGAAGAAAAGACCTAGGACTCTTGAGGGCGCTTTGCTAAAATGTGTTTCCTGCAGACTCCGTGGCACTGAAGAAGGCTGCCCAGCCAAGCCAGCTCATGGGGCTGAGGGCAAGGTGCACCCCCTTGTAACTCAAACCTCTCTGCACAGTTCGCTAGAGCATCTGCACCGGAATGCACCCCACATCCACACGCGAGCAGGGTGCCCCTGCTGGTCCCAAGGTGACTGCAGGCTGGCAGGCCACCTCATCACACCATCTACCCCAAAGATGTAGCCTTGCTTTTCCTCTGCCCAGGACATGAAACCTCTACTCCCCTCTCCAGTAAATGCAACCACCTCTCGTAGGGCTCATGTGGTTCTTTTTCCAGCCCAAGCTGTACCTCTACGTTTCCCACTCTGACAGAGTTCTGGGGCTCCCTCCTCGTTCTCCCAGCTGCCTTCACACATCCCCCTCAGCGGCAGGTCATCCCACCGCCTTCTGATGGCCTTTCCACATGGAACAACAGCTCCTCAAAGATCTAGTGGCCTTGGTACTTCCTGGTTGAGCACCCTACCAGGTCCTGAGCCAGACGCACATTGCACTACAGAGGGTGGAGACACCCACCAGGCGAACTCACCTGCTCCCAAGCACCCTGTCATCGAGACAAGGGAACAGAGACAAGGAGAAGATGATTCACTGTGTTTATCCAGCTGGAGGCAGTGGGCCAGCCTCTACTCTGGAATGTTCCATCATGGCCCACCTGGGCTTGTTTAGCATCAAGCTCTCAGTCTTCCTGGAAATTTGGAAGCCAGTGCTTGGTGCTGGAGCCTGCTCCAGGGCGCCTCGCCATGCCTGTGTTCTGAGAAGTAGATCTGGAGACACTGGGCCAACATGGACCCTCTGCTCTGCCAGCCCTGCAAGTTGGCACACTGGAGGCCACATCCTTGGCCTGCAGAGCCCAGGGAGGAGCCTGAGCAGAGGTCACCAGAAGGCAGACCAGCTAGCCCATGCCTCCATCTCCACGTCACACATGGGAGACACAAAACAGGGCTGCTGTCACCAACAGGGCCAGGGCTCCTGGGAGCTGTAACTGAATTCTGATGGCACACATTGTTTTACAACCACCTCTTTTTCTGCACTAATGTCATCTCCGAAGATACCAATAAGACCACAAAATACATAGAAAAGTCTTTCTTTCTGTTTAACGTCATTGATAAGAATCGTGGATGACCTGTTTTTGAAGACCATGGGGAATGTGACAGCCACTCCTTCTACCTCACAAATCCATTAAGAGCTGGCAGTGAGTTTAGGCCTTTGCGCTTTGTCTGAAATGTCTTCCAAGGATGGCAAAGAAAGTAAGTCCGGCTTCTCTCTAACGGGTGCTTTCGGTATGGAGTTAAGCTCAAGTGAAGATATTTATGTCTTCAAAACATACCTGAGACATTGGTGCAAATGTCCTCCTGGGCCAAGGAGCTGTTATCGACCCAGCAGCGACAGGGAAGACTCTCTGAGAGAGGAGGAGGCACAGGCGTCAGGACACAGTGACATAAAAGACAGCGAGAGGCTGGAAGTCCAGTCTGGGGCCCAGGGACTTGTCCCCTCCAACGGCCAACTCCAGGGCAGGCTCCAGCAGCTGCAGCTAGGGCTGTGGATGAAATCACCTTGCATTCACCGGGAAGGAAGAAGGAACAGCAAAGGCCCAGGAGAAATCCGCAGCGCACCTACACTTGTCACTGGGCTGGGATAGAGAGGCTGCCGTGGGGTGGGACGCACTCCAGGCCTGACCTGAGTGTGGACTGGGCTCCTGATCGGGTTCCTAAGACTTCATCCCCCTGGGGAATAACACAGTGCACAGGGTGGGCCGGACTGTGGGAAAGGACGCTGCCCACAGTCATGGTGTCCCAGAGCCCCTTGGACAGGCAGGCGCCCCAGCCAACAGCACAGCTGTTTTCCACTTCTTGCTTGTGAAGGGGACAATAGCCGAGTCCTGCAGCACAGGACTATAGTTCTCATGCTAGCATTCTGATAAATACTGTAAACCAAAGGCATCTGTCGCATAAGGGACATAAATCACTGCTTCTGGAGCAGCGTTTTCATGCTCTACAGCAGGCGTGTGTGGTGACAGGCTTCCTTCCCTCATGGCTTCTTCTTGCCGTGTTGTCAGAGCTGGGGGCTGAGGCGTGGCTGAGGCAGGAGGCTGCTCCCCCCAGCCCAGGAGCACAGCCTGAGCTGTAGCGTCCAAACTCTCATCCCCACAGTGCTCCCCCAGACTTGCTCTGTGTGGTCTTGTCAGCTCCCTCCAACAACCGGAGCTCCCTCAGACAGGTGAGGAAAGTAACACTCAGAGAGACTCCAACCTCGTCACAGGACACGAGGAACCCTGCACATTGATTCTGCTTACAGATGTCTTACAGACGCATTGCGTTGATTCATTAACACTACATTCATGGCTGACAGTGCTACACTCAAACCTGACAAGAATTCACCAACACACAGTCGTCCCCAAATGCATGTCAAAGCCCGTTGGGCTTAGATGCTCCAGGCAGCACTTCTGGGAGCATTTTAAATGGCCCCAAAAGAAGAACCAACAACAAGCATTAAATGTGGGGAGGAGACACTGGGCGGTGTGAAGAGCACGCTGTCGGAGGTGAGGGCTGGGGCAGAGGAAGCCGGTCGCCTGTATCCTTTCCCAGGCACACGAGCCCGGGGGGACCTGTCTGCTGCTTTGCACATGTGCACCTCTTGAGTGACCTGAGGCACAGTGACTGCTGCTGACAAGTGTATTTCAGGAGGAGACAAATCTGCAGATGTGGAGCCCATGAACCCGAGGCTCATCCGGACTTGCAGGGAAGCAGGGTGGGTCAGAGCCTGGGGAACACACTGTGACACCTGTGTCCGGTGTCCTTGCCTTGCCCAGCGTGTGCGTGTGTTTGCTTATCACAGCTTTCTCGGTTGGGTATGATGGCTGTGCACACGCACGCAGCTCACGTACAGCTTTCTCAGTCGTGAATCTTCAGATCCACGTGCATGTGCCAGAGTCACACATCAGTGAGGTGACAGACAAGCATAGCACTGGGGAAAGAAGAGAGGGCCCACCTTGAAGCCTGCCCTCTGGGACTAGACCCAGCTCTGCGTTAAATAACAGCAAACAACAGCAACAGCAACAAAAAACCAGATTAAAAATGCACCATATTGTACTAAAAGTCCAGTAATCATAACAGTGATTGTTTTTGACAAGGAAAGAGATGTAGAATTGAAGAGTAAAGCCAGGTATGGTGGCACACACCTGTAACCCCTGCACTCATGAGGCTGAGGCAGGAGGATGGCTACAAGTTTAAGGCCAGCCTGAACTACATAGAGAAACCCTGTCTCAAAAAAAAAAAAATTGAAGAATAAATTGAACCCAACCAGTAGACTCAGGCGACCAGCTCTCCTAGGGGTGCGTGGCCACCTCCATCCCCACTGTCTACACCAGCAGGCCAAAGGAGCCGTTTCCTGTGGTCTCTGAGATTCCCTCTGATGCAACTGTTCAACAGACAAACAAGTCTATTTGAAAAGACACAACTCACAGTGTCAGCTGCAGACGGTAGCGCACGGGTAGCGTGGCTGCATGCAGCAGTGGGTCCCCACTGGCCTTGGTGAGCTGGACCCCAGCCTCACAGAGTGACCCAAGGAAGACAGAGGAGAACAAAGCCCCTCCAGCTTCCCCCGGCTTCTGCAGCTCCAGGAGGAGAAGGATGCTTCTGGTCTCAACACGTTTTATTTCAGGGTTGCTCCTGAGAACGGCCCCCTCCCTGTGCCCCTAAGAACCTCAGCAAGGAATCAAGGGAATCCTTTGCCAGGACAGCCACAAATAAGAGAAAATGGAAAGGTTCTTGCCCTAGTACAAATTACTTCACAATCATGGCAGTGGTCTAACATGGTGGAAGGCCAAAGTGAGAATGCTTACCACTTCCTGCTTCTTCCTCAGCCCTAATTGCAACTCCCCTTCCTGTTTGCACACACAGAGAATTTGAACCGGTTCCTCACACATGTCATCAGTGCCCACCCTATGAGCCACTTCCGATCAGAGGTCATATAACCCTCTGCCTCTCTGTATCTGGTCAAAGGAGACAGCCCAGCCGCCCTGGGTTGTGTGCTCCTTTCTACGTCCTCAACTCAATAAACCTGTTCATTTTGTACTTTTTGCTTCTCTATTGCACCAGAATACTCTAACAAAAACAGTTCACAAAACACTGGCAAGATCCTCCAGAAATGCTTCAGCGCTGTTTCAGTCTGTAGCCTGCCTGCCTGCGGATTCTGAGTGGTTGAGACTCTTGCCCTGGGATGGAGGCCCCGGCCCTGATCAGTCACTCAGCCGAGTTGAGGTGAAGTGAGTAGGAGAACAATCATCTCTCCCTTCGCTAAATGTCCAGGGCAGGACACTTGCTTATTAGATTTGGCACTGAGTCCATTTCCGGGGCTTCGGATACACAGAGAAGGAAAGGCCTGCTTACCTTTGGGCTTGTCCATTGCTGCCGGTGTTTCAAACTAATTCTGCAAGAAGCATCTTTTCACTCTGCTGTCCCTTACTGATCTGTGTGTATTAGAATCATGAGTCGTTTAGCATCTGCGTTAGAAACACATTTTGCCAGTTTGATGTTTGTATTTGATTTTACTTTCTCCTTTACCAGAACATCTTTATTTTTATATGGTAAGTGTTGCTCAATTTTTTTCCCCCTTCATTTCTTTTGGGATTTGGAACACACCTCCTGTATCTCAACATTATTAACTGTGCATTTCTTTTTCTTCTAATATTTTATGGTCTTGGTGTCTAAAGTAGACCCATGATCAGGCTGGACTTCATTTTGGTGCCAACGTGCATTTTTGAACCCTCGATATACACTTCTTGAAGCTTTAAAGTTGTCAAGAGAGCTGTGAATTACACGAAGAAGCTACTGACTTTCCCCTTTCTGCATTTTACTTTATGCCTCAGAAGCCCAGCTCGCGAGCAGCCCCGCAGAGACACAGCTGTCCCACCTTGCATCCTGGGCCAAGACTGTGGCCTCTCAGCCCCCAGCCCCCTCAGGGACACAGATCTAGGCCCGCAGCTTCTGAACAGGACAGCTTCTGGGAACAGAGCCCGCGACGCGGATTATTCGCAAGCTTGGAGTGCCCCCTGCCGGACAATGACAAAAACAAACACAAGAAAAGTAGACATGTTCAGGATGGAAAAAACTTTTGCTATGGAGAGAAATAAGCATCTTTTGGGGGTTTGTCTTAGTTCCTTGATGCAGTAAGAACAGCAAGCGTAGCTTTAAGCGTACACGGCAAGGCTGGCCGCTGTGGGCACAATGCCGTGCAGATCTGGCCTGACTGGGCACCCCCACACTGCGAGACCTTGTGATCCCTGCGAGGAAACCCCTCTGCCTCTCTCTGACCCCTCTGGCCTCCAGGGATGCTTGCAGCCAGAGCCTTGTTGAGGGTTTTGCATCTATGTTCATAGAAGAGATTATGAAGACGATCTTGATCTTCCACAAATGTCCTTAGGAGAACTTTCTCCTTCTCAATGTCATTAAAGTTTAAGGAGTTCTAGAGTTAGATCTCCCCTAACAGAATTTGGCAGTGAATGCAGAAAAACCTGGACTTTTCTTAGTTGGAAGTATTTATTATCATTTCTTGAATTTCATTGCCTGTTATTGGATTATTAGGGATTTTTTTTCCTTCTTGGTTCAGCTTTGGTAGTTTGTGTGTATCTAGGAATCTATACAGTTCTTCTGAATTCTCTATTTTATGGAAATACAGGGTCTCAAAGTAGTTACTGTGTCTTTTGATTCGAGAATTCAGACCACTTATATAGAGTTATTACTGAAAGATATTGACTTATTTCTATCACTGAATTATTTTCCTGTCTCTGATTCCCACCTGGCCCCACACCACCCCTATCAATTTTGAAAGAAAGTTTTGCAGAATGTTTTAGTCTGGATTAGAAGTTGCTATCTGTCAGGGCTTCGAACACTTTGCTTCAAGCTTTCCTGATCTTGGCGTGTGTTGAGAAGTCTGCTGTCCTTCTAATGGTGTTACTTTATAAGTGATTCACTACTTTTCACTACTTTTCTCTAAAAGCTTTTAAGATTCTGTCTCTGTGCTGAACTTCTAGGACTTTGAGTATGAAGGGATGCGGAGAGGAGTTGACCTTAGTTAGTCGAAGAATACCTCACTTACCTGCATAGTTAGCTCTTTTCTTATATATATTTTTGCTATTATTTCTGTAAACAAGGATTTTATGTCTTTGCGCTGTCTTCTGGTTTTTCACTCCAAGTAATCTTAGAGGAGTTTTCTTTGCATCATCTAGCAACTGTTGGATCCATTTTCATGTTGTGAATATGAGTAGTTGACCTTTGAAGGCATTGGGATCTTCTAATTCTGATATTCTGTTCCCACATTGGGCTCTTCTGCAGACCATGTATTCAACATAATTTTTAATCTTCTGGGTTTCTATCTGGAACCTTGTCACAGACTATAAATTTTGCAGTCGTTTATGTTTTGTATGGTTTTATTTAGCTCAGATAGCATTTATCAGTGTCTTCTCTAAACTCCCTGATAATTTCATTCACTACAGCCTTTTGTATAGTTATATATTCTGTGAACCACCCGAACACCATATTGATATATTTGTTTGTATTTAGAGAAAAAAGCAAAACAGAAAAAAGGGTAGAAATAATACAAAATTTCAGAAAAAGAAAAACAGTAAGAAATCACCAGTTTATACATTACATATTGTTATCTTAGAAGTAGTTGTTCAAGTTACAAAATCAAAGCATAAAAAGCGCACAGTCAAACAGTGACAATACAAACCCTTCTGTTTGATGAACTAACAAAAACTTAGTAGTATGGTTATCTATCTTGCACTCTTAAACATAGATAAAGTTATATACTTTAGAGTACTTTCTTTCCCTTTCATTATTACAATATCTATTATACATTTTGGATCTTATTACTCTTTCAGGTTTTTATTATTTTTTATACTAAGAGACAATATGATATTTACAAATGTGAGTCTGATTTATTTCAATTATGAGGTAGTCTCAAGTTGCCTCCATTTACCTATAAAAGCCTTAAGAGCATCCTTTTTATAGCTGAGTAATATTCCATTATATAAAAATACCACATCTTTTTCATCCACTCTGCAGTTGATGGGCATTTTGGTTGTTTCCAAGATTTAGCTATTACGAATTGTACTGCTATAAACATGGGGGCACATATATCGCTGAGACATGACCTTTTCAATTTCTCCGGAAAAATCCCCAGGAGGGTAATATCTGGATTGAATGTGACTTCCAATCCTAGTTTTTTGAGGAATCTCCATGCTGATTTCCACAGTGGTTGCACCAGTCTACACTCTCACCAACAATGGAGCAGTGTTCCTTTTTCCCCGCAGCCTCGCCAAAATTTGTTTTAGGTTGATTTCTTGATGGCAGCTATTCTTTCTGCAGTGAGATGAAATCTCAATGCTGTCTTATTTGCATTTCTCAAATGACCAGTGATAGTGAACATTTCTTCATGTATTTATTTGCCATTTGTATATCTGCATCTGAGAACTGTGTGTTCATCTCAGATGCCCATTTATGGAGAGGGTCTTTGAATTTGGGTGACTTGATGTTTTTCAATTCTTTATATATTCTGGATATGAGTCCTTTGTCTGAGGGATTGTTGGCTAAAATTCTTTCCCATTATGTGGGTTTTCTTTTCACTTTGTTGGTGATCTCTTTTGAAGTGCAAAAACTTTTTAATAAGATGAGATCCCAGTTGCTGATTCTTTGAAGTATTTCCCATGTGGTTTGTGTTTTGTTCATGAACTCTTTGCCTACCGCTATGAGTCCAAAATTTCTACCTTCCTTGTCTTTCAGTAGATTTAGTGTTTCTGTTTTAATATTTAAATCTTTGACCCATGTTGACTTTAGTGCATGGTGATAGGTATGGGTCTAGTTTCAGTCTTCAGCATGTGGAGAGCCAGTTTTTCCAACACCATTTATTAAAGAGGCTATCTTTTTTCCAGTGAGCATGTTTAGCCTCTTTGTCAAATGTAAGGTGGCTGAGTATCTTTGTAGTTGTGTTTGCATCTTCTAATCTGTCCCATTGATCCTCAGGTCTATTTCTTTGCCAGTACCATGCTGATTTTATCACTGTAGCTTTCTAGCATAAGTTCAAGTCAGGAATTCATATGTCTCCTACTTTGTGTTTGTTACCCAGAATTGCCTTTGCTATTCTAGTTTTCTTCTGTTTTCAAATTAATTTTAGGAGTGTTTTATCTAGATCTGTAAGGTATATTAATGGTATTTTGATTGGGATTGCACTGACTCTGTATAGCAGTTTTGGGAGTATGGCCATTTTCACAATGTTGGTTCTTTCCTAACCAAGAGCAAGGAACTTCCTTCCATTTTCTAATATCCTCTTCAATCTCTCTGTTTAGAGTAGTATAATTTTCAGCATATAGGTCTTTCACATTCTTGGTCAGGTTGATTCCTTAGTATTCCATTTTTTTAGATGCTATTGTTAAAGGTGATATTCTCAGTGAGTGTTTTGTTTATGTACAGGAATGCTATTGATTTTTGATTGTTGACTTTGTATCAAGCTACACAGCTGAATTTGGTTATTAAATCTAGCAGTATTTTGGTGGAGTTTTTTGGGTCTTCTATGTAGAGTATCATGTCATCTGTAAACAGTGATAATTTAACTTCTTCCTTTCCTATCTTTATTCCTTTTATTTCTCTCTCTTCTCTAATTGCTTTGGCTAATATTTCCAGAACTATATTGAATAGGAATGGTGATAATGGACATTTTTGTCTTGTTCCTGATTTTAGAGTGAAAGCTTTCAGTTTTTGTCCATTTAGTATAATGTTGGCTATTGGTTTGTCATATATGTGCTTTATCAGATTGAGGTAGTTACCATCTATTCTGAGTTTCTGTAGAGTTTTTATCAGGAACAAGTGTTGGACTTTATCAAAAGCTTTTTCTGTTTCTATTGAGATGATCATGTGATTATTGTTTTTGACTCTGTTGATGTGGTATATTACATTTATTGATTTGTGTATGTTACCATGCCTGCTTCCTAGGATAAATCCCACTTGGTTGTGATGTATAATCTTTTTGATTATTTGCTGCATTTTATTTGCCAGTATTTTATTGAGAGTCTTTGCATCAGTGTTCATTAGTGAGACTGGCCTATAGTTCTCCTTTACGTTTGGGTCTTTCTCTGGTTTTTGTATCAGAGTAATACTTGCCTCCAGGAATGAGTTAGGGAGGATTGCTTCCCTTTCAATTTCACTGAAGAGTTTGAGGTGTATTGGTGTTAAATCTTCTCTAAATTTCTTGTAAAATTCATCCATGAATCCATCAGGACCTGGGCTTTTTTGTTGGTAAGTTTTTAATCATGTTTTCAATTTCAATAGCTGATATTGGGTTATTCAAAATTGTTATGTCTCCTTGATTAAGCGTTAGTACTTCAAATGCTTCTAGAAATCTATTTCCTCTGTGTTTTCCACCCTGTGTAAGTAAAGATTTTCCAAGTGGGTATTCATGATCTTTTGAATTTCCTTGGGATCTGTAGTAATTTCTCTCTTTTCGTTCATTATTGCATGATTTTGAATTTTTTCTTTCTTTGTCTTGATAAGGTTGGCTAGAGGTTTGTCAATTTTGTTTATTCTCTCAAAAAAATAGCTTTTTGATTCAATAATTCTTTGTACTGTTTGTTAGTCTCAATTGCATTAATTTCTGCTCTGATCTTTATAATTTCCTGTCTTCTATGAGCTTTGGGTTTTACTTGCTCTTCTTTTTCTAAAAGCTTGAGATGTAGCATTAGGTTGTTTATTTGTGTTCATTCCATTTTCTGGATGTGACTATTTATTGCTATACATTTCCCTCTTAAGACCACTTTCATTGCATCCCACAGATTTCAGTATGTTGTATCTGCATTTTCATTGAATTGTAGGTATTGCTTAATTTCTTCTTTAATTTCACCTGTAACCCATTGATTGTTTAGGAGGTTGTTATTAATTTCCATGTATTCATGCTGGTTTTGCAATTTCTTTTGCCATTAGTTTCCAATTTCAGTGCACTGTGGTCAGATAATATGCATGGAATAATTTAAACCCCTTTGCATTTACTTAAGAATGTTTTATGGGTTAATATATGGTCTATTTTGGAGAATGTCCCATGTGCAGCTGAGAAGAATGTGTATTCTTATGTGGTTGGGTGGAACATTCTGTAAACATCTGCTAAGTCCATTTGTTCACAGGTATGATTCAGTTCTATTATTACTTTGCTGACTTTTTGTCTAGTTGATCTATCTCTTTGTGACAATGGGCTGTTAAGGTCCCCTGTTATAACTGTGTTCTTGCGTATTTGATTTTTCATGTCCATTAGTATCTGTCTTATATAGTTGGGTGCTCCTGTATTTGGTGCATGCTTATTTATAATTGTTAGCTCTTCCTCTTGAATTTTTCCACTAACAAGTATGTAGTGACCTTCTTGACCTCTTTTGACCATTTTTGGTTTGAAGTTCACATTGTCTGCAAATAGAGTAGCTACCCCTGCTTTTTTCTGGGTTCCTGTCACATGGAATATTGTTTTCCCTCCTTTGACTTTTGGTCTGAGTTTACTTTTGAGTCAGATGTGTCTCTTCTATACAGCATATTGTGGGATCCTGTTTCTTGATCCATTCTCTCAATCTATTTCTTTTAATAGGTGAATTAAGGCCATTTACATTGGTGGATACAACTGGTGTGTACTGGCTCATCTTTGTTCTGTTATTTTCCTGCTGTTGGTTTTCTGCTTTTATCCCTTATTTAATTGCCTGCTTTGTCTGGTGGTTTCTTTCTGTTGTTGTTCTAGAAATTGTTGTCATTTTTATCTTTTTTTTTATTTAAAAGAGAATAAAACAAAAGGGGGTAGTACAGAGCAGATCAGAAGAGGACAACATAGGCAACACAGTACTTTACATTAAGTCAACTGGACATCAACAGTATCTAATGCCATATCTCTAACTCTGCTATAGTTGAGCATAGTTTCAATTACAATAATATCAAACATAACACAATAATATAAAGTCATGCATATAGTAAAAGAATTCCAGGGCTTTCTGAACCAAATAACAGAAAATGATCAATGAGTATTATAATATCTCATTTTTGATAAAAAAAAAGAAAAAAATTTGTTTGAACTATCACACATATTCAAATTCCAATGAGACACAATGTGGTAGACAGAACCAACGGCAATAGAACAAAAAAAAAAAGAAAAAAAGCATGGTAGGACTTCTA
>PVJX010005806.1:0-82309 GCA_004027295.1 Dolichotis patagonum
TTTGAATTTCTCCATAGCTTTCCCTATTTGCATATTCATTTCATTTGATATCATTTCAGACATTTCAGGTGTATGGCTTCTTTTTTCTTCTATGTACACGGCTTCTAAGCTTTCTTGGGAAGGGCTAGGGCTTTGAGCCTGCCTTTTGGTCTTTCCTTTTGTCATTTTTCTATATTTCCTTACTTTGAGCGGTGTTCCAAAGCTTTCTCTGCATGTGTGGTGAATTACCTCTTAACACCCTCAGTTCCTGGAGGAGCAGTGGCTCCCCCACAAGCTCTTGGCTTCCTCACAGGGTCCTAACTCCCCTCTGTGGGCTCCTGGCTCCCTAAGTTGTAAGGCAAATGCTGAGTGTGGCCACCCCGGAGCCTGTGGAATCTCAGGCAGGCCAGGCCACCGTGCTTTGTCCCAGGCAGGTCTCCAGGAGGTTCCCTGCTCGTGAAGGGTGGGCCTACAGGTCCCAAAGAGTCAGGCCAGAATGTTGGTTTCTGCAGAGTTCCTGGTCCCAAACAGACCTGGCCAAGATGCCAGTCTCCACAATATCCCCAATCCAAACAGCCCGGGCCACTCTGCGGGTCCCAAAGAGGCAGGCCGAGATGCTGGTCTCTGGGAGACTTCCTGGGGGTGGAGTGCGGGGCTACGGGCCCAAACAGACCTGGCCCAGATGCCGGTCTCAGGGCAGTTCCCTGCAGATGAAGGGTGGGCCTACCAGTCCCAAACAGTCGCGCCGAGATGCAGGTCTGTGCAGACTTTCAATCCAAACAGCCCGGGCCACTCTGCGGGTCCCAGAGTTTCGGGTCCGAAAGAGCTGTTATTTCTTTTTTAACTTGTGCATTATATTAGCATGTTGCTTTAATTTTTCATTTTCTTCCTATTGATTTCTAGCCTTACTGCACTCTGATCAAAAAAGATACTTTAATTTAAATTCTTTTATATTTACTAAAACTTTGAGGGGGCTACACTGGAGATTAAACCCCAGTGTGGTTATACTGAGCTACATCCCTAGCTTTTTTTTTTTTTAAATCCAGTTTTTGGTTGTTTATTTTATTTATTTATTTATTTATTTATTTATATTGGTACCAGGGATCAAACTCATGACTGCGTACTGGCAAGGCAGGTGCTTATGCTGCTGAGCTAAATCCCCAGGCTGCCTTTTTAAATTTTTATTTGGAGGTAGGGGTTTGCTAAATTTCCCTGGCTGGTCTTGAACTCACAATTCTCCTGTCTCAGCTTCCCGGAGTACCAGGATTACAGGCAAGTGCCCCCATGCTCAGCTATTAACACTGATTTTGCCGTCTGATTAAGTCGTCTGATGTGACCTGTGAAAATGGTTCGCTACTCTCTTGACCCAGAAAACCCCACAAAATCATGCAAATCAAGAGGCTCAAATCTTCATGTTCACTTTAAGAACACCCGTGAAACTGCTCAGGCCATCAAGGGTATGCATATCTGAAAGGCCACCAAGTATCTGAAGGATGTCACATTAAAGAAGCAGTGTGTCTATTCCGGCATTACAATGGTGGAGTTGGTAGGTGTGCCCAGGCCAAACAATGGGGCTGGACCCAGGGTTGGTGGGCCAAAAAGAATGCTGAGTTTTTGCTGCACATGCTTAAAAATGCAGAAAGTAATGCTGAACTTAAGGGTTTAGATGTAGATTCCCTGGTCATTGAGCATATCCAGGTGAACAAAGCACCCAAGATGCACTGCCAAACTTACAGAGCTCATGGCCGGATTAACCCATATGTGAGCTCCCCCTGCCACATGGAGATGATCCTTACTGAAAAGGAACAAATTGTCCCTAAACCATAGGAGGAAGTTGCACAGAAGAAAAAAAATATCTCAGAAGAAACTGAAGAAACAAAAACTTAGGGCACGGGAATAAATTATGCATAAAATAAATGCAAATAAAAGTAAAAAAAAACCACTGATTTTGTGGCCTATCATATGGTCTAATTTGGAGAACGTTTTGTACTATATATGCTGAAATGTGTATTTTTCTCTTTTGGGTGGAAGATTCCTGGTTTATAATGTTTTTCAACATTTTTTTAAAATTTTATTTTAAAGGGGCTAAAATTAAACACAACAAAACAGAACAGAACGGAACATAAGAAAGCATAAATTTCAAAGCTAGACAACCAGAGATTTTCACTATCTATCATATTGTCTCTTGTTTTCTTCCAAATGGTTGTCCTTATCTTTGCATATGGGGAGCTCATACTAAATAACATAGCCAATCTTTTCACAAGATGTGACCACAGAAAGAATTCTCTTTAGGCCCCTGTTTGAAACCAGCAGCTACAGCAATCTGCTGGCCTTGGCCTTGCTTCAGGGCCAGTCAACATTTTAATTAAAAAAAGATTTTAATTTCATTGTTGATTTCCTATTCAAGTAGGTTTTTGTTTGTTTGTTTGTTTGGTGGTACTGGGAATTGACCTCAGGGCCTTGTGAATGCTAGGCAAGCACTCTACTACTGAGCTATATCCCCAGCCTTCTTACTTGTTATTGAAAACTCCAACTATTACTGTAAAGCTGTCCATTCATCTCAGATGTACCATTTTTACCTTATGTATTTTAGGTCTCTGTTGTCAGGGTTTCATATGCTTACAATTGTATCCTTTTGCTGTATCAAATGTTTTATCAATGTATATTATCTGAATATAGCCATTCTAGCTTGCTTCTGATTGCTGTTTACGTGAAATGTTTTTTTTTCATCCTTTTACTTTCAACTTCTTTGTGTCCTTGTATCTGAAGACAGGCATTCATAGACAGCATATAGTTGGGTCCTGATTTTTTTTTAATCCAGGCTATTAATATCTGCCTTTCAAAAGGATAGTTTAATGGCCCTGAAGCAAAGCCAGCAGATTGCTATAGCTGCTGGTTTCAAACAGGAGCCTAAAAAGAATTCTTTCTGTGGTCTGTTGGCCATTTCAGAACTTTGGAAATGGAATGGTCAATTCATCAAAAAGAAATAGCAGGTGAGTATGGCGGACTTTAGGGGACCTGCAGGGGAGAGACCCTGGCGCCTAGGGACGTGCACCATGCGGTTGACTCAGGGTGCTGGGAGAACAAGGAACTCCTCCCCTCTCTGGGTGGCGGCTGTGAGCCTGCCGGCACGCAGGCTGAAAATCAAACATCTCAAGTTGTTCTGTCCCCCGACCCATGTCCCCCCCCAACCCCGCTTGGCAAGTGGGAGCCAGTGAAAAGACTGGCTATGTTATTTAGTATGAACTCTCCTAATGCAAAGATATGGACAACCATTGGGAAGAAAACAAGAGACTATATGACAGATAGTGAAGATCTCTGGTTGTCTAGCTTTGAAATTTATGCTTTCTTATGTCCCGTTCTGTTCTGTTTTGTTGTGTTTAATTTTACTCCCTTTTAAAATAAAATTTAAAAAAAAACAAAAGGATAGTTTAATCTACTTACATTTTAAATGCTTACTGATCAAGGATTTATTCCTATCTGCTTTTTATTTTTCCTTTTGGGTTCCTCAATCTTTCCCTTACAGCACTTTTTTTTTGTTTTGTTTTGTTTTGTTGAGATGATCTTGCTATGTAGCCCAGGCTACATTAGAAAATTATTGAACCTGAGGGTGATTTGGGAGATACCCAAACTCATGACTAGTCTCAGTAGTGAAGGTAGTTTTGGGACCCATGAACTTCATATTGTAACCTGAGTTTCTTAAATCAGGTATTTATAAGCATAAAATCTAAAGTGCTCTCCAAATTTGCGTAAGTGGGCCAAGATATAGTTCCCAGATGTGCTGCTCTCAGTACTGCTCCAAAAGTTGGTCTGTGCTCCAGGGTAAATCCAGCTCCCAGACAAGACCCTTCTGGCCTCTACCACCAGCTGGTTCGTGCTGAATGGCCTTTGTGGCCTGAGTCCCCCAGCCTGTCTTCTGGTAGTGTCCTTTCTTCTTTGGGACTGTTTGGCACCTGCCCAGCTGAGCCCTTGTAGGTTGTCATCATCCTTCACACCAGTCCTTTAGGAGGAGCTGACAGTTCATTTGCTTTGCGATTGGCACCTGAACCTTTTCTGAACTTCAGTGGTCTTTTCGTGGTCTTTTTCTTGATTTGTAATTGCTTGCTCATGTCCTGTGGTCACTGTTGTGTAAGATTTTTTTTTTTTTTTGTGCTGGTGATAGAACTCACAATTTCACACTTACCAGGCAAATACTTGAGTTGCTGAGCTAAATCCCCAGCCCTCCTGATGTGTAAGATCTTTATGCCAAAGTTAATGAGTTTGTCTGGGCACGCTGTAATCCCAGCACTCGGGAGGCTGAGGAAGGAGGGTTGCTGTGAGTTCAAGGCCAGCCTGGGCTACAAAGTGAGTTCTACACCAGCCTGAACTGCATAATGAAACCTTGTCTCAAAAAGACAAATAAACAAATGAACAAAAAAGAAAGGTACTGATCTTTCCATCCCAAATACTTGTTACAGCCATTGCTTTTTATTGGAAAATGTCAGATTATATGAAGTAGACAAAAATAAGTTAAAAAAATAAATGAATTCCAGATGGACTAAAATATTTCCCCAAATAAGAAAATCTAAAGTCTAAAGACAGTGTATCAAATTCTTTTATTTTTTTGTACTGGGGATCAAACTCAAATTCTTGATATTAAAAAACTCTTGATAGCTATTTAAAGAAATAATACAAAGATTTAAATACATAACAAGTATTTCTGAGTAAAAAACTAAAATATGCAAACTAAGATTGCAACAATTTTGACAGAACTGGAGACCATCATCAGCATGAAGGGGGGACCCAAAGATTCTGACCTCCAGTATTGCATACCCAAGGCCAACAGCTCCTGTTTCCAGTCGGCCATGTGTTTCCACCTGCTTCTAGGAGAGGAGGAAGTTAGTGACAAGAATATGGAGCTTGGGAATCTGCCCTGAAGAGGGGCATTGATGCCCACTTTCTAGCTCCAGATGACAGCCTGCAGGCTCGCCCCTGGGTCAAGTGCTGTCTGACATAGCAAGAACAAGCAGGAAGATACTAGGCACACTGTGACTCAGAAGGCAGGCAGTCCAACTACACATTTTGGGAAGTTTCTTGAAAACCTAGGTTGTTGGAAAATTTAGCAATCCAACACATTTGTACTATGTGATTTAAATTACCTTACGATAAATACATTCTAAACAAATATTCCAGTTTGGTAAATTTAAACTGGTACCCTGACTGGAACATGACTTTATGGTTTACGTGATTAGAAATTGTGTTCTGAATAGCAGTGGGTTCTGAGCCATAGCCACAGATGAGCCATAGATGAGGGTGGTGGACTCAGTCAGACATAGTTGGCAGCTTTACTCCATTGGCAGTTTATGAGATAACACACAGTGGTTCCATTTCCTTTCTAAAACAAAGTCCCAGTGATCTCAGGCTCTCAAGTCATCTCTCTGAGGCGCCAGCTCAGCAATCTCAGCTGCATTTAAGTTGGCCTCCGTGAGCTCAGCTCTGTGTGTTTTACCTTATCTCTGAAGAAACACCTGCACGATCACATCTTGACTCCAAAGTAACACTGCAGTGGCCTCAGCTCTTTTCAGTAATGTATCCTGATCTGTTTTTTCTCTTAAGCAATCTCTGTGATCTCGGCTGCTAGGTAACATCTGAGAGCCTTTTGTCAGTAATTTTTATTCCTCTGGAGCTTCACCTTAGTGAGCTCAGATTTCTGAAGTCTCCTCAGCAATCCTAGTTCTCTTGGATTCTGCCTTCAGTTATTTAAATTCAGCACACTAGTGCTGTCCGTTGCTCTCAGAAGCAACACCAATGACCTCATTTTCTTCCTTCAGTGACAATTCTAATCTCAGCTCTTCTCAAAATCACACTCAGTACTCTTTTGTCTTCTGTGAAGTAAAACTTTTTCAGCACATCAGTAATGGGTTTTCTCTGAAGCTAATACCTCAGCGTTGTCATCTCTTACCAGTGCCTGCAGAGGGTCAAATACACTTTTGTCTCCACCCTGGTGTATCACTGAGGATTTCCAGATCAACACCCTAGAGCAGTGGTGGCGAACCTATGGCACACATGCCATTGCATCACTGAAAGCTCTAAAAGGTTCACCATCACTGCCTTAGAGCTTATTTTGAGACTAGAGAGAGAGGATACCATTTTCTAACCATTTGTGTTTAGGTTCTGAAAGAGCTCAAATGCAATCCAATACCTGTTTCCTTTGCAGCTGGCTACTAGAAATGACTCTGGCATAAATTCACCCAGAGGACTGTACCTTTAAAACTAAGCAAAGTTTCCAGCAAATATAAATGGGAGGGGCATTGAGACAGGGTCTTGCCATGCAATAAAGGCTGTCTTGAATTCATCATGTAGCCCAGGCTTGGCCTCAAACTTAGGGATCCTCCTGCCTCAGCCTCTGAAATGCTAAGGTTACAGATGAACACCACTACACCAGGCAGAAATTTATTATTATGAGTAAACTAGGTTCATCACAGTATACCAGACTCTTGACACAAGGGTTAAAAAAAAATCTCCTTAAGTACAGTAGACTTTTTTTGTTTTTTGAGACAAGGTCTCACTATGTAGTTCAGGTTAGCCTTGAACTATGTAGCCTAGTGATCCTCCTGCCTCAGCCTCCCAAGTGCTTGGACTGCAGGTGTGAACCATCACACTTGGCTCAAAATAGCACTCTTAAGAGTAGTCAAAAAGAGCTGGGTTTAAGAATTTTGTTTTAAAAGTATGCAGCAAAGAATTATGTCTTTAGTATTTTCTTGGAAATTCAAGGTGTGAAGAGGCACCACTTATGTCTGCTTGGGATCTGCAGGCCCTAGAGATAATATGATCTCTGAAGTGTAGTACCTATAGGTCATAAGGACAGATTTTCAAGAAAATACCCATTTTTGAGTTCAATTTTTATTGAAGTGTTAGGACATTCCTTCTAATCTTGACTGAAGTTAAAGCACCAGATAAAGGGTTTTCTAAATTTATGACACTTGTCACTAATGTATCTTTAACTTTTTTTAAAAAAATACAAAACAGGTATTTCCATGCACTTAGAATTTTTAACTATTTCACATAGTGATACTTGACAATATTTTTAAAATATCACTTTATCCACACAGCATTTTAGTGTTTTTACAGAGTACTGAAAATAGTACATTCTAAGTTTAAGTACAGTAATTACGATGGTCAGTTGTATCCAGGAGAGGCAGGCAGGTTCTAAGGAAAACAGCTTTATTTGGAATGTAAGTTTTATTGAGACAACAGTCCTTACACTTCTCTTAGTTACTTCAAATAAAGTAATGTTAAAGAAACAAAGAATTATGGCTATCTTTATCAATATTCACTACAAATGTACCATTACCCTCCTATGTAACTTCAAGATGTCGAATAAGGTAACAGTCTCTGAAGTTTTTCCACAGGGTTATGTATGCCCTGTGCCTTTCTTTGGGAGCACACAGTACTGGATCAGTGTCTTCAGAGGTAACAAGCGCCCTGACAAGGAGGCTGCCTGTGCCTCTTGTGGTTTCTATGCATGCAGGTGCTTGTAAGGGCCGCCCTCGCGTCACAGCTTCCTGTGCACTTTCTGGTGCTGGATCAGGTGCCCGTGCTGGTTGAAGGCGCGCCCACACTCGCCACACTCGTAGGGCTTCTCCCCAGTGTGGATGCGCTGGTGCTGGATGAGCACGGAGTACTGGCTGAAGGCCTTGCCACAGCTGTTGCACTCGTAAGGCTTCTCGCCTGTGTGTGTCCTCAGGTGCACAATCAGAGTCGCCTTCAGGCTAAAGGCCTTTCCACATTCTGTGCACTGGAAGGGCTTCTCGCCTGTGTGAATTCGCTCATGTTGGATCAGAGAGCGGCGTGCACTGAAGGCGTGCCCACACTCATTGCACACGTAGGGTTTCTCCCCAGTGTGGACCCTCTGATGCTGGATCAGGTGTGAGTGCTGCACGAAAGCCTTGCCACATTCGTAGCATGCATACGGCTTCTCCTCTGTATGGATGCGCTCGTGGTTCATCAGTGTGGAGCGGTGGCTGAAGGTCTTCCCACACTCACTGCACTCGTAGGGCTTCTCTCCGGTGTGCACGTTGTGGTGCTGGATGAGGACAGAGCGGTCACTGAAGGCTTTGCCGCACTCGCTGCACGTGTAAGGCTTCTCCCCGGTGTGGCTCCGCTGGTGCTGCAGCAGGGTCCGCTTCACGCTGAAGGTCTTCCCGCACTCACCACACTGGTGGGGCTTCTCCCCGGTATGCACCCTCTGGTGGCTCCTCAGGACCGTGCTGTGGTTGAAGGCCTTCCCACATAAGGGGCACACGTAGGGCCTCTCTCCTGTATGGATGCGCTGGTGCTGAATGAGGTGTGAGAGCTGAGTAAAGGCTTTCCGACACTCGAGGCACTCATGAGGCTTCTCACCTGTGTGGATCTTGTGGTGCTGAGCAAGGTCTGAGCTCACTCGAAAGGCTTTTCCACACTCGTTACACTCATAGGGCTTCTCCCCGGTGTGGATTCTCCTGTGTTTGCTAAGGACTGAGCTTTGGCTGAAGGCCTTCCCACATACACTACACACGTACGGCTTCTCACCAGTGTGGATTCGCTGATGCTGAAGGAGATGGGAGCTCCGACCAAAGCACTTCCCACACTCGATGCATATGAAGGGTCTGTCCCCGTTAGGAACGGCCTGGTGCTGAGTGAGTGCCTCCTTTCCCTCAGAGCTCTGAGCCTCACGCTGGCCAGCAGGACCTGGACTCAGGCAGAAGCTCTGCTTGGTGTTACATTCTTGATCAGTCTCTTCTAAAGATGATTTCCCCAGAATTGGTTTTACCTCTTCTGAAATTAATGGCTTTAGGCTCCAGTCTGTGTTCAGGTTCTCTTCCTTGGTTTTGCATTCTGAAACAAAAAATCCAAAATGAAAATGTTAACACTACTCAGAACTGTGCAGTACAGCCCTGAAGCTGGCTCTGCCAAGTAAGGGGAGGAATCAGACACAGCATTTCCATACAAGGATGCATCAAGATAAACGCGAGGATGCAGAGGAAACACAGCCCAGAGCCCTCCCTGGAGCTGTCCCATGGGCACTGAGCTTCAAGAGGCCACCGTGGAACAGCAGCAAACACGGGACCGGGCAAGATCAGCAGAGCACTACTGAGCAGCACACGAGCAGTGAAGCCTGGCCTGTGTGGGCAGGGACACTGAGCATGTGCAAGCAGACCAGAGAGATGCCATCCTGGGACCAATGGGTCTGAAGATGGGGAATGTTGCTGTGACCTCTCTGTGAAAGTCACTTCAGTGGAGCCTGCACTGGGAGCAAGAGACACAAAGGAATGAGGTGGGAATATGTTGCCAACTTCAGGCTAGAGAGAAGTCTGTAGGGGCAGTGTGACAGAAAAGACCAGAGTGGAGATACTTCTGGAATTGAGCCACAGATTCTATGGACTGTGTGGCTGGGATTGAGGGTTGCTGAGGACAGCATGTTTAATAGCTCAAGAGACAGCTGTCAAGACCGACGATGCCACACAAAGACTTCCTTGAAGACAGCTGCTGTGTTGGGAGCCACAACATCATGGCTCTTCTCCCTAGATCTCCCTCCTTGGAGGGTTGAGGCTGCAGGAGGGGAAGCAGACACTTGCCTGGCCCCTACACTATGGAACAGAAGTTCACCAGGGAGGAAAACAAATTCGTCATTCTGGAGACACTGTAACAGTCACTGTGGCTGAAAGAAAAGAAAAACGCCCTCCACCTCAGGAAACAATCATGGATCCACTCGGAGGTCTGCCACAATCAGGAAAAGAACAGGTGCACAGAGGAGGTCTTGGCACTTACACCCAGTGACACAGTGTGTGCTGAGTAAAGATGGGCCAGAACAGCACAGCTCTACCTGCCTCCCGCTTTCTGAAGCCAGCAAGTCCTAGGAGATATGCAACAGCAGCCTGCAAAGAGGCAGGATGCCGTGGAAGACAGAGTCCTACCCTAAGTATAGGAAATTGCTACAGAAACTGGACTCTGGTCTTTGGCAACTCATACAAAGTAATTACAACAAAATCCAAACCCAGCCCAGCTCTGGACTGGACTGATTCATGTTTACATATCAACTGCCCAGCATTAGAGGCTACATTTCCAGATGCACAGGACATTTACTATTTGCCTCATCTATATATCCTATAACGATGGTTGACATTCAATAAAAAATCATGAGATTTTTCCTTTGAAAAAGAGAATAAAATGTAGCAGTCAAGCCGTACATCAACTGAAGGACCAGATTGGTCCTGTATGTTGGTACAACATGTATTATTAGATGAGGAATTTCAGCACAGGGATGAAAAACTCTAAGGAAGAGTCCGACTGAAATACTAGATATAAAACCAAGACAAAAGCAATGTCTTGGTTACTTTTCTTTTGTCGTTGGGACAAAATACTCAACACCCAAACTTAAGGAAGGAAAGGTTTATTTAGCTCAGTTTGTGGAGGTTTCAGTCCATAATTAGCCAGCTCGAAGGCAGATGGAATGGCACAGGGGCAATTGCTCATGGCAGTGGAAAACAGCAAAAGCAGTAAGAGCAAACAGGGAGGTGTGTGAAGAGAAGACTCTTTCTGTCCCTCATATTGTATGTAGGCCACACCCACCCTAGGGAAATGTGTAGAACTCACACCCATAATTCTAGCATTGGACCATGAACCAATCACAAATTCTAGAAGCCTACCCCCATGCCTGTATGAGGCTTTGGGGATACATCCAGACACAAACCATAACAAGCACTGACAGGAGAAAAGAATGCATTTGACTTGTTTATCAGTAGATCCAACGCAGCTGAGGAAAGATCAGCAACCTTGAAAACAACAACAGAAATTACCCAGTCTGGGACTGAGACAGTCCCTAACATGTGTGAGGCCCAGGGTTCAATCCCCAGCACTGTAAAACCAAACAAAACCAACCCAACCCAACCCCCTGAGAACCTAGTAAGACATTTAAAGAATACCATTTAGGGGCCGGGGATTTAGCTCAGTGGCTTAAGCGCCTGCCTGGCAAGCGCAAGGTCATGAGTTTGATCCCCGGTACCAAAAAAAAAAAAAAAAAAGAATACCATTTAGATACATGCTACTCAAATTGCTAAAAACGAAGGAGACTGGCCCTGAAGCAAGGCCAGCAGATTTCTGTAGCTGCTGGTTTCAAACAGGAGCCTAAAGAGAATTCTTTCTGTGGTCTGATGGCCATTTCAGAACTTTGGAAATGTAATGGTCAATTCATCAGAAAGAAATAGCAGGTGAGTATGGCGGACTTTAGGGGGCCTGAAGGGGAGAGACCCTGGCGCCTCAGGACCTGCACCATGCGGATGACTTGGGGTGCTGGGAGAACAAGGAGCTTATCCCCTCTCTGGGGGGCAGCTGAGAGTGTGGCAGACTATTGGCTGCCTGAAGGAGAGAGACCCTGGTGCATTGGGACCTGCACTGTGCAGTTGACTCGGGGTGCCAGGAGAACAAGGAACTCCTCCCCTCTGGGGGTGGCTGAGAGTGTGGCACTTTCAGCAGCCTGAAGGAGAGAGACCCTGGTGTGTCAGGACCTGCACCGTGTGGTTGACTTGGGGTGCCGGGAGAATAAGGAGCGCCTCCCTTCTCTGAGGGGTGGCTGTGATCCTGGTGGGCAGGCTGAGAATCAGATATCTCATGTGGTCCTGTCCTATGTCCCCCCCCGCCTTAGCAAATGGGAGCTGGTTAACTACACATCTTGTGAAAAAATTGGCTATGGTATTTAGTATGCGCTCCCCATATGCAAAGATATGGACAACCATTTGGAAGAAAACAAGAGACAATATGACAGATAGTGAAGATCCCTGGTTGTATACCTTGGAAATTTATGCTTTCTTAGGTCCTGTTCTGTTCTGGTTTATTGTGTTTAATTTTACCCCCCTTAAAATAAAATTTAAAATATATATATATATATATATATATATAGGAAAAAGAAAGTGCTCTAAAGGATATAATTGCATGTATATTTAAGTGTGTAAGATAGATTACCACATTACTGTTTTTGTTATATTGTTGAGCAGAACTGTTAACAGTCTCATTGTTTGAATGTCTACTTTGTGTGCTTTAAGTTTGTAACTTGAACAACTATTTCCAATGACAACAGTATGTAACTTATCAAGTGGCGATTTCTTAGTGTTTTTGTTTTGTTGTTGTTCTTGTGGTTCTTTTATTTTTTGCCTTTGGAATTCTGTATTGTTGCTACCCTTTTTCTGTTTTGTTTGGTTATTTTCTTTTTTGTTTTTTCTGTTTAAATAAAATTTAAAAAAAAAACGAAGGAGAAAATCTTAGTGAACACTAGAGGAAAAAGGGCATATAATATCTAGAGAAGCAAGTGTAAGAATTAGTGTAGACCATCAGAAACTATCAAGTCAGAAGACAACATCCCAGTGTGCTAAAGGGAAAGCCCCTTTATAACTCCCTGCCTAGTGAGAATCTTTCAAAAACAAAAGATAGGATTTTTTTTCCTCTTTTTGTGCTAGGAATTGAACTCAGGACCTTGTGCTTGCCAGGCAGGTGCTGTACCACTGAGCTATATCCCTGGCACAAAAAAAGGATAAATAATAGAAACAATGGAGAATCTACAACCATAAATCCAAATTACAGAAGTTGTTGAAGTTCTTCAGGCAGAAGACAAGACACCTAGGACAAGAAACTAGGATTTACACACAGAAATGAAGATCTTGTGGGAGTGTGGAGGGTACCAGGGATCAAACTCAAAGCCTCATGCTTGCTTGGTGGGCACTTGTGCCGCTGAGCTATATCCCCAGCCCCAGATAAATGAAGAAGAACGGTAAATGGTAGTCATTTTAAATACTGACAAATATAAGACTGAAAAAAATGTTCTAAGTCATCTAAAAAGTACATGTTAGAGGCAAAAACAGTATAAAGGTACTATGGGTTTATAGCCAATGGGTTTATATGTGAGAGTAAATCGTGGCAGTATCACAGATTTTTGGGTGAACAGAGAAGTTCTGTACTGAATATCTGTGTGTGTGTTGATGTGACAGTATCTGGAGGTGTGGCCTTTGGGGGTACTTAGGATGAGGTCATAAGTGATAGTGGAGCTACCACTACAGAATTAGAGATACCAGAAGGCTTGTTCTCTCTCCACATGTGTACAAAAAGGTTACTCTTTGAGCAGTTCTGTCTGTTAGGCAGCAAGAGAACCCTCATTAGAAATGACTGAACTGCTGGCACTTTGATCTGAACCTCCCATCTCCAAAAGGTGAGAAACTTCCTGTGTTTAAGCTACACAGGCTATGGCAGTGGTGGTGAACCCACAGCACATGTGCCACAGCAGGCTGTTTGTATTACTGAAACCTCTAACGGGTTTGCCATCACTGCTCTATGGTATTTTGCTATGGTAGCCTAGGCAGACTAAGATGACAGTGCAGGGTACTGTTACAAGATTCTTAGTTTGTATCTTAAATGGTAAATATTGTTTGTTTGAAGGTAGACTGTGGCTTGAAATATATAGTTGTCTCGGCATGCGTGAGGGATGGGCTCCATGAAATCCTGTAGACACTAAAACCCACAAATGGTCAAGTCTTCCATGTAAAATTTCATAGTATTTGCACATCATCTATAACCCTCCTTTTTTTGGGGGGGGGGTACCAGGGATTGAACTCATGACCTCGCACTTGCCAAGCAGGTGCTTACACTGCTGTGCTAACCCTCCCAGCCCTCCTCCTGTATATTTTAAGTTACTGGTTTGATTGTTTTGTTTCGTTCTGTTTTTTGAGACAGTCTTGCTCTGTAATTCAGGCTGGACTTGAACTTGCTATGCAGCCCACGCTGGCCTCAAACTCCATGATCCTCCTGCCTCAGTCCTCCAAGTGCTGGGGTTACAGGCATGTGCCATCACAATCAGCCAGCTCTTTAAATTACTTTTAGATCAGCATAACACTCTGTACAATGTAAGTGCTATATAAATAGCTCTTATACTGTATTGCTTGGGGAATAATTCCAAGAAAAATAGTTTGCACAGGTTCAGTAGAGATGCTATTTATTTATTTGGTGCTGGGGACTGAATGCAGGGCCACGTGCACACTGGTACTCTAACACTGACCTTTTACATTTTTTATTGTATTAGTACATGTTTGTGGTTGTATTTTCTTGCTTCTTTGCATACCTGGTAATTTTTGATCAGATGTTAGACATCACAGATTATCTTGCTTTGGTGTTAACTATTTCTATAACTATTATTGAGCTTTGTTTTACTACATGTTTAAGTTACTTGCAAGTAGTGTTGGAGCTGCTTTTCCCCACAATGAGGCAAAGACTGTCACTACTGTAACACCTTATGAAGTTTTCCACTCTGGCTATTGGGAACATATAGT
The DNA here is from genome assembly GCA_004027295.1 of Dolichotis patagonum. Taxonomy (NCBI): domain Eukaryota; kingdom Metazoa; phylum Chordata; class Mammalia; order Rodentia; family Caviidae; genus Dolichotis; species Dolichotis patagonum. The sequence continues at coordinate 14,310 of PVJX010005806.1, forward strand.
AGTCCCATTGCTGTGTGAACAATGAATAGTATATTAACTTGCTATTACATGTGTTAAATTATCACAAATGTAGCCACTTAAACACTATTCATTTATTAACTCGTAATTCCATATGGCATGGCTGGGTTATCTTCTCAAGATATCACCAGTAAAATAGTTAGCCAGTATCAGTTCCTATATGTGGCTTTAGGGGATAAATCCATTTTAAAGCTGACTGCTTTTGTCTACAAAATTCAGCTCCTTGTAGCTGTTGGCCTAAGATGACTATTTCCTTGCTGGATGTCAGCAGGGGCCACTCAGAGTTTATAAATGCTTTTGGCATTTTTGCCATATGGTACTCTCCATCTTTAAGGAAGCAATGGTGCATCACGCTTTCAATCTCTGAACTTGAAAGCCAGATGAAAAAGGCTCTCTGTCCTTCAAAGGCAACAGTGTCATATAATAAACATAATCGTAAGAGTAAAATCCACCATACTCAAGAGTCTTGAGAACTATGCAAGAGGTGAGGACCCTAAATCCTGGCTATCACAGTAACACTGTTCCTTCTGGTAGTGCTTTCCAGGCCTTGGACAATTTCCTCACATGCAAGTGCTGATTAGCACCAAGTGCAACACTCTAGGGAATTTCTCTGTAGGTCTTCAGATCTTCCACAGTTTGTGGAACTGATTCCTACCTGCAGCTCATTCATGTGACTTCCAGCCACCTCAGCTTCACTGGACTCAGCTGTCTTGACTCAAGAAACTCTACCAAGGGTCCACCTCCCTATGCTTTGACCTTTTCCAAGCTCACTTGGGGCAACTGTAGAGTTCACCTAATTACTGATCCTCAGAATGACTTTCTATTGCTGACTGGTTTCTAGTGAGAAACTGATGTCCAATATCCTGAAGCTGTGGCCTTGCATACACTGTCCAGCTTCCTGGTCATTTCAGAAGGCAAGGTAACTTTGGTCTCTGTTATTCCACCTTGACTGGAAGTAGAAGTCATCCTGCTTTTTAAAAAAATAGTTTTATTATGGTCTGTAGCTCTGTGCAACAATTTAGTCATGTGTTTCTGAGCGCTCTCTTTTCCTTTTTTTTTTTTTTTTTAAGATAAGATCTCACTGTTTAGTTCAGGCTCTTTTTTAACTCACTGTGTGGCCCAGGCTTAGATTTCCAAGTGCTGGGATTATAGCCGTGTGACACCTCACCTAATTTTTTCTGTAAGTCCATGGTGCACTGTCTTCCACAACTTGCTTTCCCCTCTAAGAATTATGTTCCTGTGATGCTTCATGTTGCTCTGTAGCAGTTACTCAAACATTTGAATTGTGCCATGTTCAAATGCCATCATTTATCTGTCTCTTCTGTTGACAGACATTTGGGTTACTTAGAGTCCTTTCCATCAATAAGGATGGCTCTATGAAGATTCTTGTGCTTTCCTGTAGTTATACACAAATGCTCTATGTGGATGAAAGAGTACAAGAAACATAAGAACTCATATTTTCAGCTTTACATGACGCTTTGTTTTGAGACAGGGTCCTGCTATGTAGCTTAGGCAGACTGGCTGCAAACTCTGGGTGATTCTCCCGCCTCAGCCTCCCAAGTGCTGGGGTTACAAGTGTTCACCACCACGCCTGACAATGCTACACTGTTTTTTAAAATGGCTGTATGCATTTACATCACTATTAGCTGTTTTGCATCCTTACTCACACTACGTATTGTCAGATCTTTCCATTTTTTCCCATTCTAAGGTTGCAACATGATACCATTTTTATTCTGATTTCTGTTTTACTGATGAATAGTTTTATGTGCTGGCCCTCCAGAACACCACTTCTATCAGAAACTTGTTCAAATTTTGTGCACTGTTTCTTTTCCTTTCTTTTCTATACCAAGGGCCACTGTTCTGAGACATTCCAGCTCTTTATTTTTTATCTCAAATTTGTGATCTTCCTGCCTCAGCTTCCCAAATTACTGGATTATAGATGTGTACAATCATGCCTGGGTCTTCTTTTTTATTGGGTATTTCTATGTCGTTTTGTTCCTTTTAGAGAAATTCATGTATCATATTGATAAGTTGAAACAAGATTTAATAGGGCTTTCATTTTTAAAAGTCTGAATTTATAGACATTTTGTTAAATAAAATTTTCAGCAAATATTATTATTAGTGGTAATAGTTTCTTTTTTTTTTTTTTTTTTTTTTGAGATATGGTATTGCTATGCAGTTCAGGCTGGCATTAAGCTCACTATATAGCAGGGCTGGCTGCAAACTTAACTCGATCCTCCAGCTTTAGCCTCCTGAGTGCCAGGATTACAGGTATGTACCACCATGCCTGGTACAAACCAGTTTTTTTTTGTTTTTGTCTTGTTTTTTTACAGACTACTTATAGTTCCTTTTCCCCTATCTACTCGTAAGATCCATCCTCATAGAAGAAAAGTGAGTAGGCCGCTAGTAATGAAAAGCACCAATTGTATTGTTTGGAGTTTCCTGAATGTGTGGCTTCTGATTTGATGCCAGAATAAGAAAATAAGCATGGCAACTTTAATAATAAAAAAGTTTTCAGGTTACTCAGTTGTCTGTGGCATAAAAGCACAGTATGACCCTGAGACAGAGTCAAGCTTCTATAAAGGATGGACACAGGCCACACCCTTGTATCAAGCTAACTGCCATCTACTTTCAGAATGAGGCTTTAAGTATACAGTAGGTATGTTCTTTTCAAAATTTATATTTATTTATTTTAGGAAATATGTTCTAACTGCAAAAGATACATACAGGGGGAAAAAAGGAATTCCACCAAAATAATTTTTTTATTGTTGTTGTTACTGGGGATCAAACTCACAACCCTGTGCTTGCCAGGCAGGCGCTTAGGCCACTGATCTAAATCCCTGGCACCTAAAATAAATTTTTAATTAGGAAAAATATTCCCTGGTGTTTTGTGGGGACTGTGTGAGTGTATAAACAAGCTTCACAGCACCCTGGGGAATCTCATTATGTTCAAGCCATACACCTTGATTAACATTGTTAGGCATTGTTTTAAATTATAAAGACCAGACATACCTATTCCATGGACAAGATAAATTATCTTGTTGCACACAAGCTATAGTGCAGTCACATTTTAGGTTGTCTGTAGAACACAGGAACCAGGTGACAGCAAAATATTTCCCTCCAGAAAAAATACTTCCACCTGTTGCAGCCTGTATATGCAGTTCACTGAGTGTTATGGTTGATACACTGTGTCAACTTGAGATGTTTAACAACTCAGCAGGGAGTGAGGAGCCTCACTTTGTTAAAAAACATTCTCATTCTATGCAAGAGGAAGCAAGGAGATTTTATGAGTGCTATACTCACTCTGGGGGTGGGGGTGGGGGTGGAGGTAGGCTGTATAGAATACAAGGAAGGAAAAAAGGATTGCTCTTCCTGACTTTTGCTCTTGTTGCTTTGCTATCTTCTGCCAGTTTGAAATGTTGCCCTGATGTCATGCCGCCCTGCCTTGGAGCCAGCTGATTATGGACTGAAACCTCTAAACTGTGAGCTAAATAAACCTTTCCTTCCTTAATTTTTGGTGTTGGCTATTTTGTTTCAGCAACCACTGAAAAGTAACCAAGACACTGAATAAAAACAGCAGAAGCAGGGCTGGGCAGCCATCACACTTCTCCATCCCCTGCAGCTGCCAGGATGAGGCACTGGAATGCTCTGCTTTTTTGAGCATGTAGTGGTGACTCAGGCTATGGTAGGTGACTTCTGCTTCTGTGCACATCATTATCAGAGCATGCTCAGTCCCAGCCTCCTCTGTGGCCTGTGCCAGAGACACCGTGACCAGGTGCTTCTGCGCTCTTAGATTATTTTAGTCTCTTAAGTATAAAACTCAAAGGGCATCAAAGCAGGTCTAAGATCTCCATCAGAGGGGAGTACAACTGAAGAATAAGTCCAATTTAGCAGTGGCAACAAAATGCCTTGTGTGCTTTGTCTCCTCTGGCTGCAGTTTCAAATTCTGTGCAAAGCCAAGCCTGGTGCCAGTACCTGTAGTCCCAGCTATTCAGGAGACTGGGGCAGGAGGATCACTTAAGCCCAGGAGCTTGAGGACACTGCCTCAAAAAAATCTAACCAAACAAAGAATCCAAAAAGACACTTCTGTGCAACCCAGTTTCTATAACAGTGTCATATTTTTTCATAGTCCCTCAGAAATTAAACTCTTCTGAGGCTGGAACGTCTACTATTCCTCTGAGGACACCCAATATTGCATGTCAGTAACAGGTAGTTTGTCCATAATAGCTGAGGCCCCATCCACCCAACTTCTAGGAACAAGGGGCAGTTTCCAAAGGGAAAATGGCCACACCTGGGATGTGTGAGAAGCTGTTCAGCCACTAGAGTATTGACTGTGTGTCCCCTCCCACTGCAAGGAGGCACACCTTTGCAGGACTGGCTGATCAGTTTTCCTAAGACTCCTGTCTCCTGTCTCACCTCCCCACAGCAGAGGTTCTTCACACCGTGAACACAGGCTTCAGGGTTGGCTCTGTCCTCTCATCCATACATTTGAACTCTGAACACTTTACTCCTTTCCAATTTTATACCTTTAGTGTGTTATTTTTTTATGTATTCTGCTTTATTTCACACATGATACTACAGTACACTATTATCAGGATGATGGGACATTGGGCTCCTTTATCTTGCCTTTGAGTTTACACAGAGATTTCAGTCTAAATTAAAACATTTCCCTTCTACATTTAGGATGCGGCCAAGCTGAACTACTTAGTGAGATTCTGCCTTAAAAAGCCAAACTACCCCCCCCCACACACACATATTTAGGCTGCTTTATTCTTTTTCTAAAACAACCATGTAATCTCTAGAACCTGAATGTCCTATTTCCATCTGAGATCTGACCTGGCTAGCCAGTTTTTGTCTCTAGGCAGAGATACAAATCCCTCCATGTACAGCCCTATTTTGCCTCTCTCTGGCTCAGTCCTCCTTCCTTTTGTCCTTTGTGCCACCTCACCTGGATTCACTGCTACACCCTCTTCCTGTCATGGACTACTCCCTGGCCTGGCAACCCCTAGCCTGTGGACTCATCTCTGACAATTGAGGCCCATCAGGAGTCCATTATCACCAGCAGGATCAACTTCCACCAGCAGCTCTGCCTGAACTAGGCCCAAACTTGGCGGGGGGGCAGCTCCCTTCACTTACCTGAGCAGTCACTCCCCAGGCCCTGGCTCTTTGTAGTCCAGTACTCATCTAGGACCCATGGGTCTTCTCCTCGCTCCAGCTGGCAGATCACATTAGGCTTGGATCCTGGAAGTCCTGCTCATTAAAAGAGAAGTCTTTGGTTAAAATAACATTTATGGAGACACCTGCAACCCTGTGTCCTTTGAGGACATAAAGATGGACAGGAATGACCTTCTGTTGCAGCTGAAGAAGCTTCCAGGACAGTGGTGGTAAACCTATGGCACGCATGCCACAGCGGGCTGTATCTGAGAACTCTAGAAGGTTTGCCACCACTGCTCTCGGACAAGCTTAGCCTGAGGTTCCCATCCCAGTCTCCTTTCCGGGTAGCTCCCACCCTAGTCCAGCATATAAACTCAGATGTGGTCTGTGGAGAGGCCTTACCCACTGAGACCACGTTTCCATATGTCTCCATCATCACGTTTCGGTACAGGCCCCGCTGAGCAGGGCCCAGGCGGTCCCACTCTTCCTGGGAGAGGAACACAGCCACATCCTCGAAGGTCACCTTGGCCTGGAATGACAGAGGTCGCTTTGGGTAGACTAGATCTCCAGATGTGTGACAGGGTGTGGGTCTTGTGACATGGGCAGCAAAAAAGGATACCCTGTCAACCAGTGGATCAAAAGGAAGAAGCTGACTGGGATTTAGCTCAGTGGCATAAGCTCCTCTTGGGCCTGCCCTGTCAGTGCCCTTGCAAGTGTGAGGTCATAAATTCGATCCCCAGTACAAAAAAAAAAAAAATTGGTAAAGTGGTTATAAACAATTCATGGGTGTGGTGGCTCATGCCTGTAATCCCCATGAGCTCAAGGCCTGCCCAAACTGCGTAGAGAGACCCTGTCTCAAAGACCAAAAAAAAAAGGGAAGAAGTCACAAAGGAGTAGAGATGGAGTGATACTTATACTCCCCCAGGGACCCCAGATGTGGAAGGGACAATAGGGTCTCAGCTCAGGGACACTGCACAAGCCTTTGGGATAGCTCACCTGGGGTCCAGTTGGCAGCGGCAGGAGCTTGGCTGCTGCCATCTCCTGGTTTCCTGGGGCCTCTGCAGAGTACAGAAAACAGGCTCCTGTGGGGCTGAACAAGAAGTGGGAACATGTGAGGGTTCAGACCTTGCCCCAACAGACGACCTAAGAGGTGGGGAGCAGCTAAAGCTAGAATTGATCACACCTGCAGCTAAAGCTAAAATTGATCACACATGTGGGGCGAGGCAGGGCTGGTCCAAAAACAAAGAGCACCCAAAATGGGCCACATAAACAAACTGCTCCAGTCTGAAGTTGCTAAGCAAAGGGATGTCATATGACACCAACCTGCAAAAATATATAAATAACCATACTTTGGTGATTGAGCAGTTCCTTTCCTCCCAGCAGGAAAGAGGGCTCTCTGTACCTGACCTCAGTTTTCTGCATGTTGCCTCTTATCTGTATTTTTTCATCTTATCACTGTCCTTCCTCTGGAAACCTCAAGGACTGTGCTGGATGTGGTACTCAGGGGCCCCTGGACTGCACACTCTGAGGCAGGCATGCTCTGTCCCATCTCCTCACCCTCACACCCCAACTCTGACCCTACAGTGCAGGTGCCTGTCAGACCCTATACATACAACTCTTGGGCCTGCCCTGTCAGTGCATGCATTTCTGGTCATGGGTCTTTAATTTCCAGACCCCTGGCTCCTCATGGTTGGCTAATCATACCTCTGTGTAAGGAGCCAGGAAGGGCTGGGTGTCTGCCCAGCTCCCCTTGGCCCCTGCCTATTTTCCTTCCTACATATAAGGACAGCAGCTTTCAGCTGGCCAGTGCCTGTGTGTTCTGCACCCAAGGCACTTGTGGGTTATGTGGGGACTGTGGCTCAGTTCCAGGGTGGCACACACTCCTGTGGAGACCCTGGCCCGAGACCTCAGTCACTGCTGGAATCCTCTGGTAGTCCTGATGCTGCACTGAGGCAGGGGCTCTCAGCCTTACAGCTTGACTAGGGCGCTGGCAGCAAGGGCCTCAGCAGTGGTCATTTCAGGTGTACTGAGTCCAGGGTGACCCAGGAATCTAGTCTGAGGCTTGAAGGAGGACTTGCCATCAAGTAAGAAGAAGAGGCCTGGGATGTGGGTCTCCTGGAACATGCCTGTGACAGAGTTCAATGGAAGCAAACACCACGGCCGCCATCTAAAGCTCACATGTTCACAAGGCAACAGTAGAACTGTGTGGGACACTGGAAACCAGTTTTTAAACAGCTCCCTATTTCCCCCCAGGACTCTGAAGCCCACCTCTAAACTTTGCTCTGTGAAAAAAATCATTGGAGTTCAGACAAAAACGGAAAATCACATGGACACTTTTTAAGACTTGAAAGGCTGGTGTCTATCAAGAGCCTTAGACAGACACTCTTCAGCCTGAAGAAGCCAGATCAGTCATCACCCATTACTCCCTCATGGCAGTTTGGGGCACTTCTTTGAGGGTGAAATGTTATAGGCAGCTGAGTTAAACACAGTATTACAGGCAGTCAGACCGTATTAGGCCCTCAAAGGAGCCAATGCAGACCAGATACATTGCAACTATGGGAGAGGCAAACACCTGCCACCGTGGGCCAGAATGCAAGACAAAAGATAAAGCAAATGCACCCATATACTTCCTGAGGATAAATATCAGGGACTGATATTCTAAATAGGTATTGATCACCTGACAGAAGCCAGAAGGAGCCACTAACCCAACCCTCTACAGGAAAAGGCCCTGTTCTGTATTCATGCCCACTTGCTATGTGTCTTGCTTCCCCATTTGATCTTGATTTAATCAATTTTACCTGAGTAATTATATTTGTAATCTTATTGGTTGACAGTAGCTATGTCCCACCTCATGCCTACCTTGTGACTTAGCATTTTTCCCCGCATTAGATCTGCCTACCTCATGCTTTTGCTCTATAAAAATCCCTAGAAAAGGAAGGGTTTTTGGTGACACACTCAGGACCCCTTCTGTCTCTCTCTTGGACAGAAGCTTTCTTTCTCTCAATAAATATATTCTGTTCTTTAAAAACAAAAACAAAAAACTTTAAAAATTGGCTCATAAAAGTCCTGAAAAGATGTTGGGCTCCAGGGCTAGCGCTGAAACAGGTCAGGAATCACTGCCACAAAACATTAGAAACAATCTGAGGAGCCCCCGTCATGAGGCTATGATACTGCCTAATCCTTGGGCAAATACAAACAGCATCTCCCAGTGTGCTACACACTCACGTAGCATCAGGGCTGAACACATTCCTCATACACCCATGGGTCCAAAAGGAGGCACACAAAAGCTTTCAGTAGCAGAGTAATTGTTTCTGGGACTGTCCCTATAGAATAACCCCCAAAAAACAAGAATGGATCAACTTCTCAGAAGCTATGGTCACTTAAAGAAAACTGGAAAGAAGCCACATTGCAGTGAGATACTTTCTGTCAAGTGGGAGTCTAGCTCTCATTATTATTGCCCGGCACAACTGCAAGGATAGGAACTAAAGAGGGGCCACCATGACATGAAAAGTTTAGAAATTGAGATTTATTGTTATTATCTTTACTACTTTGTCAACTAAGCTTAGAAACCAATCATTCTTTTTGGAATTTCTAATGGTCTAGATGTGACATCAAGACCTTTTTTGTTTTTGAGACAGAGTCTTGCCAAGCTGGCCTCACACCTGTGGTGATCCTCCTCCCTCACTCTCCCAAGTGCTGGAATTACAGACATGCACCAAGCATGCCCAGTGACCTCAAGGTTTTGCCTGCCCTTCTAGCCACATGGAGCTGTGTTGGGACAGGAACTTTCCTATCTCCAGTTTGGGGTAAGCTCCAGGATCTCCCCCAGAGCCACTTCACTTCCTTACAACTGATCTTTGTAGTAGTTGTTTTTGCATTATGTAGTGATGGAAACTGTTAGGAAGTGGCTTTGAGTGAGACTTAAAATTATCCAATTGTGCCATGGCTCTTATTTTGCTCTCTGTGGTGAAAGAGTGCAAAACACTATTAAATATAACACCGACAAACTTCCTAGAACATGTGTCTGGACTGATAGTGTTCCTATACCCCAGTGACATCTGTTCAAAGATATATCAGGGAAAAAATGATTCTATTCACAAATAACAACAAGAAACAGACTTTAGAAATGTGCAAGTTTCTACACTGGGCATGGTTGGTGCACGTCTATAATTCCAGCACTTGGGAGAGTGAGGGAGGAGGATCACCACAGGTGTGAGGCCAGCTTGGCAAGACTCTGTCTCAAAAACAAAAAAGGTCTTGATGTCACATCTAGACCATTAGAAATTCCAAAAAGAATGACTGGTTTCTAACCTTAGTTTCTACACAAAGTTTATGGACAACAAAGGATGATCTGAAAGGTACACATACCAGGTCTCTATAAAGACTGGACAGATCACAGTGACGCTCACCTGTCCATCCACTCACAATGTTAACAAATCTGTCATCTAAAAGAATAAACACAGGGGCATTTTGGAGACACTAAGAAAGGTGCCAACTGAGAGAAGAGCTTAATCTGCCACCAGCCCATGGTAACAAGAGCCACATGGGCCTCAGTGAGAATGACCAACTCAGGAACAGGTCAGAGCAGAAAAAAGGTTAGTGAGTTTATTCAAATTGTCAGAGCCAGCTTAGTGTCTGGGTTCAATCCCCAGTAATGCAAAATAAATAAATAAATTCATTTGCTGGAAGAAAGATGATTTACTAAGTGGCAATAGGATGATAGGTTAAATATTTTAGGAAAAATAACATTAAATATTACATAATTAACAAATTACCATAAAGTAGAGCAAAGATTTAAAAAGTAAAAGGGCAGAGCACCTAAAAATGACGTCATAAAAGAATTTAAAAATGCTAACCAAAACAGGTGTGGTGGTACACATCTGTAATCCCAGCACTCAGAAAGTTCAGGGAGGAGAGCTACTTTGAGTTTCAGGCCAGCCTGAACTACATAATAGGCCTTGTCTCAAAAAAGAAAAAAACAACTTATTGCATCTGATATGTTGCTCAGACAAGCCTTTTTTTTTTTTTTTTAAAGGAAAGGCTTATTTAGCTCACAGTTTGTGAAGGTTTCAGTTCATAATCAGCTGGCTCCAAGGCAAAGTGGCATGGTGAGGGGAGTAACAGTTCAAGGCAGCAAAGACAGCAAAAGGAGCAGCAGTAAGTCTTGGGAAGCAGACACCCAGACATGCAGCTTGTAAATCAAAACCTTATGCACATCAAAGCCACCGCGAAGTCCAGAAATGGGCATAAAGACAGAGAGAATTTAATATATGACAAAGACAGTATCTCAAATCAGTGGGAAGATACATTAGTTATTTAATAGTGGATAGTGTTAGAAACTGATACGATTTAGAAGGCAGAAACTGGACTCTAAGCTTACCGCACATCTAAATTCCAGATGAATCCAAATTTTAAAAGTACCGCAGAAAACAAAAGGCTATTTTAAAAGCCAGATTCAAAAGACACAGAGAAGTGCTCTTTCAACTGGCAAATCACAAACGAAATCCAAATAGCTGAAACACAAATGAGGAAACTTGAACCTTGCCAAGAACATAGACTGGAAACTCAAGCGTCCCGGTGGGAAGAAGGCAGGGCTGGTTCCCCACGCGGCAGGAATGGGGCACCACGCCCTCGCCTGCCAACCTCACTCCATTTCGTGCAAAGCCCAAGGAACACAAATCCAAGAAGACCTGTCACAGTGAAAAGTCTGGCGGAGCTTTGCGTTCAGGTGCAGAACAGGAAATCCGCCAGCTGCGCGGGCAGCCGGAACAGCACCTGAACCCCTGAAGAGGAAGCGCTGGGGCCACCTTCGCGCACAGGGGCAGGACTCCAGGACAGTGGCTTTAATGTTTGCTGACAAGCTTGCTTATCATTTTCTATTACAAAACTTAAAACCCAGTAGTAAACAAAGTATGCTGTGTTACAAAACATTGGCTTCATTCATTAAAATAGGACTGACAAAGTAACGGGGTGAAGACATCCATAGAAAAACCCGAGAAGCATATTTGGCCACTAAAGCCGGGCAGTCCGTTCTTGCTCAGCTAAAAGCGTTTCCGCAGCACCCAGAAAAACCTGTTTCTTCCTTGGCGCGGGCGGCGCCTGCAGCCCCGGCTACTCAGATGCTGCAGCTGGAAGATCGCTTGGGCGCAAGAGTTTGAGGCCAGCCTGGGTAACACAGGGAGAGCCAGTCTCATAAACAAAACCAAGCTTCCCCTCTGCGTTTCGGAGGAGACCCCCGCCCCCATCCTCTCCACGGATCCCTGCGGGGCCCCCCTGAATAAGATCAGGGCTGGCGGGAGGCACGGCGCCGCGGGGCGCCGAGGCGGGCCGAGGTGAGTGAAATGATTAGGGCCATCGTAGTTGTGAAGACCGCTGGCCAGCTGTCAGCAAGGGAGGAAGCCCGCCCGAAGCCCACTGCCCTGACTCACCGTCCGCCGCAGCCTCGGAAGCCGACTGGAGGCCGCCGGCAGCGCTCTCAGACAAAGGGGCCGCCCCGCCCACTCCGCGCCGCCACCAATCGCCGGAAGCTCTATCCCCCAGGCTCGGCCCCCGCCGCACGAACTACCAATCCTGATGCACAACGCCTGTCCGAATGGCCGTCGGCTCCGCCTACTCGCCCATAGCTAGCTTCCGTGATAGACCACAGGTCTGTGATCTGGAGCCATCGAGAGCTGAGGCTTCCTCGGTGTCTAGAGAGGCCACGCCGCGCTCCGGAGGAGGACAGCACGCGTGGACGTTGCCGCACTTCCGGGCGCAGTGGGGCTGGGATCTGCGTTTGGCGGCCGGGTGCTCTGGCTGTTCTCCCGCTGGCCGCCGAGAACCTCTGTTCGTCCCCATTTCCTCCCAGGTGGAGCTTGTAGAGCTCGTTCCCGCCCCTACTCCTTTGCTGTGGGGGCTTCGGTTAGCAGCAGGCTGTGCCCGCTGCCGCCCGCACCCCAGTGGTGCCTCCTCATCCCGGAGCACTGATGTCTCTTGCTGGGCCCTAACGGGGTCTACCCTGGGCCCCAGCACGGTCCCTGTTGTTCCCACCCCCTGGGCTTTACCAGTTGTTTTGTGGAAGCTGTGTGCCGCTCCTGCTGCAGAGAAGACTGGCACAGGCGTGCACCTTAGCACCCAAAGAAGGAAGGTCAGGGCGGGTGTGGAGTGAGATCCACGAGGGAGTCGACTCTCTGCCTTTAGTGGCTACAGCCAACAAGACTAGTCGGCCTGGAAGCCACGGTGGGGGTGGTGTGGTGTGTGACGTGGCCCACTATGGTGCTGGGGAATCTGATGAAAACAGGAAGGAAATGGGGTGAGAGGGGGAGTGCAATAAATATGACATTACAAACAGCTAAGGGTTGTGCTCCTCCCAATTGTGAGGGCAAGGATGCCTACTTTGTGGCATGCAAGATCACAGCAGTATACCACAGGGTCGGCCTTCCCCACCTTTTTGACATGAGGTCTTGCTGTGGTGCTCAGCCTAGCTTCAAACTCCAGATCTAGTGATCCTCCCACCTTCCCCTCCCATGTAGCTGGGGCCACAGGGCGTGCCACTTGAGGCTCTTAACAACATATTTTGCAAACATTCATACATTTATAAAAGTTGAAAGAATACTACAATGAATGTGTGTGTGATCTTCCCATGGATTCAGTAGCCAGCATCCCCCCAGCACATCTGTTTTGTGCTTATCTTTATGACCTCTTAACTTTTCCCTCTTTATTACTACACACACAGTTTTTGAGTGCCAATGTGTTAGGCAGTGTTCTAAGAAAGCAATTCTAACAAATTTATGTCCTGTATCCATAAGGACAGCAGGATACATGTGGGAATTACACAGTGGGACCTCCCTTCTGTATGGAACGTCCAAGCAGGAACTGCTGCAGCTCATAGGTATCCAATAGCTCTTGTGGGTGGTAAGAGCAGCAAAGAACCTGCAGCTGCCCTGTCTCCTCTGCCTCCACAGTGAAGTCTGGCTTACCCTGAGCTTCAACTCAGGTTTCAGTTGGTCACCGTTCTCACTTTTCATACATCTTCGCTTCCCAACTGTCTACCTTTTTCCGGCATCAGATGACAGTAGCCTCACAGGAACTCTCTACTATGTCCTATACGTTCTGAGTGTGTGGAGTCCAGTGTCTGTAACACACACATATCTCTCTCCTCTAATAGAACCCTAATGCAATATAAGTGCAGGACTTATAAAAATATATTCTGCTTGTTCTATCAAATGGAGAACTAAACAGTTTCTATTTGAACTACTTTTTTGTTGCCTTTATTAATGTTTTTGAGTGCACAATGAACTCAGGGCCTTTTGCTAACTTAAATAACTATTATAATTACTAGATATTTTTAAATGCCTGAATAGTCACACTGAATTAGACTGACACTGAGGTTGGTTACTCTTGCCTTTTAACATAGTCCCTGGCATCTTTCAACCTACCTCAATTTTTGATGACAGAGTGTTTTAGAACTCCTATGTTTATCTGTGGTGTAGATATGGACTTAGCCCTCTCAGAAATGTTGACTGCTCTGGCTAAACAAGAGAATGGTGACCAAAGTATGGTCCCTAAGGGTGCACCTGCAATTTGGTGCATTGTTGTATTGTTAACCTTTCTTAAGGTGGTACTCACAATTTTTTTTTCCCAATTTAACATATTATAATAACATATTACTGTCAGTATTGGCATCAACTTGCTGCAACAGAAACTTGATTATAATGCCTTGACCTAATAGCTCCTTCCCTCAGAACAAAAATCCAGAACTGGTTAGCTAGGATACTCTAATACAACTAGGTTTCTAGACTTCTAAGTTGCCCTTCATATTTCATTAGCCTTGTTATTATTTTGATTCTTGGTTGCAAGAAGAATGCCGCTTTGACAGAATCACATCCATATTCCAGGCAGAATGGGAGAACCAAGTGAAGATTTGCTTAGTCAACCACATGTTAAAAAGTTTTTTCAGAACTGGGCTCTGTGATTTTTTTTTTTTTTTTTTTGCATAATGCCCTGAAGTGTGTTAGAAAACCAGCTCTAGCTCCAAGGAGGCCTGGGAAAATGTAGTTTTCCTGCTGTGTAAAGTCCTATACTGAACAAAACTTAGGTTCTATTTGTGAAGATGGGAAATAATGGGAAATTGATATTCATTAGGCAACCAATAGACAGCCACATTCTATCCCAGAGTTCTCCAAGCAAATGTTTTAATTCCTCCTTTTCATTATCATCATCATCATCATCATCATATTATTATTATCATCATCGTCTTCAACATAATAGGGGCTTTTTTGGACACAGGATCTTGCTTTGTTTGTTTACTTTGTGTTTTTGAGACAGTATCTTGCTATGTAGTTCAGTCTGGTCTTTTTTTTTTTTCTGGTGCATGTGTGTGCACATGTGTGCGTATGCATGTGTGTGTGTGTATTTAAGTTTATGTGTAATATATTGGATTGAACCCAGAGACTTCATACTGAGCTACATTCTCAGTCCTTTTTAAATTTTTATTATTTATTTATTTATTTTTGGTACTGGGAATCAAACTCAGGACCTTGCACTTGCCAGGCAGGTGCTGTGCTGCTGAGCTATATTCCTGGCTTATTTTTTATTTTGAGATAGGGTCTCGGTAACATGCCCACACTGAACTGGAGCTTGAAGTCCACCTGCCTTAGCCTCCCAGAGTGCTGGGATTGAAGAAGTGTGCTATCATGTCCAGCTAGTGTTTCTCTCTCTCTCTCTCTGTCATCCCCAAATCATTCACCCAGAGCACAAGACATCTGCATTCAACTGCCTAAACAATATCAGCACAAATCTTTCTCTTTAGTGAACTCAGAGAAATCAGTAGTGTAACTGTCTTAACTATTTTTTATATACATATGTTATTTCTTTCAACTTCTCATGCTAGTGAAACAATGTTTACATTTATGTGTTGGATTTGTTTCATTTATGAATATAGTCTCAAGTTACATCCATTTACCTGTAAGTCTCCAGGGCTTATCTATCTTTATGACTGAGTAGTACTCCACTGTATAAAAATACCACATCTTTTTTTTCAAATCCATTTTATTCAAGGACAGAAAGAAAAAAGAAGATAAAAAACTACAACAAAATTTCAAAATACGTCAACCAGGGGACAACAATTGTACATACATTATACATTGT
Source organism: Dolichotis patagonum (assembly GCA_004027295.1). Classification (NCBI taxonomy): domain Eukaryota; kingdom Metazoa; phylum Chordata; class Mammalia; order Rodentia; family Caviidae; genus Dolichotis; species Dolichotis patagonum. Next base: position 29,610 of record PVJX010005806.1, read on the forward strand.
CATCACCAAATCATTCACCCAGAGCACAAGACATCTGAATTCAATTGTCCAAACAATACCAGCACAAACCTCTTCAGCAAACTCAGAGAAATCAGCAATGTAACTCTCTTAACTATTTTTTGTATACATACACATATACATGTTTTGTCTTTCAGCCTGTCTCACTGATAGAACAAAATGATGTTTACATCTGAATACCACATCTTTTTTTATACATTTCTCAGTCTATGGGCATTTAGGTTGTTTCCAATGTGGGGAAACACCCAGATGACTTGCCTTGAAAAGAGCAACTATCTCCATTTTGGATAAACTTGGCCCTATCTCCATGTATTGATATGTACAGAGCTGGCTGGGCTATTTCTTTGTCCCTTCAATTGGCTTTAAGCAATGTAAATTGGGTTAGCTGAGGAGCTGATGTGTCATCTCTGAAGCAAAGGGACATGTCAGTGTTACCCCACCCAGTGACTCACCAAATACATGGTTGAGCTGGGTGGGATGGATTACCATGTTCCCTGTTGTTGGCTGGAACTAAGCTATGAAAAAAAGGCCATGACATCCCAGGGAAAAAAGGATTGTACATTAAAATGGAAGCACTGACCTCAAATTATTAGATATTACCTCAGTTGCTTTGCAGATTACTCTCTGCATTTCTTGTCCTCTGCTTATTGCAAAGGTGATCTCAGACCTCCTACCTAGCCCAGCTCATGGTAGTCATGGCAGTCATGTATTTTCCACCACTCTCATTGTCACTTATTCCTGAGCCACTCCCCTCATGGAGAATTAATAAAACCTGGGTTGGGCTCTGGGGGAGGCTTTTGTTCCAGTGAACCATCATTTTGGCTGGATTTAGGACCTCTTGGGTCCCCATATATGTCTTAGTGTATTTATTTTCACCTTGGGTTGCAATGGAGGTGGTAGATTGGAATTAATTCACTAGAATTCCAATAATTTCATAAGATTCCAAATATAAATCTTCCTAGACCACAATGAGGACAAGAAAGTGTTCTCTATATCCAGATCTGGCTATTACAAATTCTGCTGCTTATACATGGGTGCACATATGTTGCTGTAGTACAATGTTTTTAATTCTTTTAGGAAGATATCCAGAAGAGGAATAGCTGGGTCGAATGGGGCCTCTAGTCCTAGTTTTTTGAGGAATCTCTATGCTGATTTCCACAGTGGTTGCATCAGTTTGCACTGCCATCAACAGTGGAGAAGGGTTCCTTTTTCCCCATATCCCCTCCAGCATTTGTTTTTGGTTGCTTTCTTGATAATAGCCATTCTTTCCAGGGTGAGGTGAAATCTCAGTGTTGTTTTAATTTGCATTTCTCGAATGACCAGAGATGTTGAATATTTTTTCACATATTTATTTGCTGTTTGTATTTCTTCAAATAAGACGTGTGCCTTCATCTCAGCTACCCATTTTTTAATCAGGTCTTTAAACCCAGGAGGACTGATTTCTTTTTGAGGTCTTTACATGTTGTTGATAGTAATCCTTTGCATGAGGTACAGCTGGCAAACATTTTCTCCCATGTTGTGGGTTGTCTCTTCACTCTGTTTCTCTTGCTGTACAAAAGCTTTTCAATAGGATGAGATCCCAGTTGTTGATTCTTTGTGATAGTTCTTGTGCAATTGGGGTTTTGTTCATAAAGTCTTTGCCTACACCAGTGTCTTCAAGCGTTTTTCCTGCTCTATCTTCCAGCAGATTTAATGTTTCTGTTTTAATATTAAGATTTTTTATTCACTGCAATTTTAGCTTAGTGCGTGGTGAAAGATATAGTTCTAGTTTTAATTTTCAGCATGTGGAGAGCCACTTTTCCCAGCACTATTTATTACACAGGCTATGTTTCTTCCAGTAAATGTGTTTGGCACCTTTGTCAAAGATAAGGTGGCTTAGTGTGTCTGGAGTTGTTTCTGCATCTTCTAATCTGTTCTGTTGATCTTTGGGCCTGTTTTTGTTGTTATTGTTGTTGTTTTTGCCAATACCATGATGCTTTTATCATAGTAGCTTTGTTATATAATTTCAAGTGATTGTGATGCTCCCTGCCTTGTCATTGTTGCCCCAGATTGCCTTTGCTCTTCTAGGTCTCTTCTGGTTCCAGATTGAATTTTAGGATTATTTTCTGTAATTCTGTGAGATATGCTATTGAAATTTTTTTTATGTTATTGGAGGTTTTATTGGGATTGCATTGAATTTATATAATAGTTTTGAAAGTACGGCCATTTTCACTATATTGGTTCTTTGTAACCAACAGCATAGGATATATCTCCATATTTTATTTTATTTTATTTTATTTTTGTCCTGGGGATCAAACTCATGACCTTGCGCTTGCCAGGCAGGCACTTAGGCTGCTGAGCTAAATCCCCAGCCCTCTATTTTCTAATATCCTCTTCAATCTCCTTTTTCAGAGTACTGTAGTTTTCAATATAGAGGTGTTTTACAGCTTTTGTTAGTTTGATTCCTAGGTATTTCATTTTTTGGGTACTATTGTTAAAGGTGTTGTTCCCCTGATTTCTCTCTGAGTGAGTTTGTTATTTGTGTCTAGAAAAGCCATTGATTTTTGAGTGTTGACTTTCTGTCCAACTACACTACTGAATTTGCTTATTAAACATAAGTAGTCATTTGGTGGAGTTTTTAGGGTCTTCTATGTAGAATTTCATGTCATCTGTGATAGTTTAACTTTTTGTTTTCCTGTCTTTATTACTTTTACTTTTTCTTTCCCTGTCTTTATTATTTTTATTTCTCATGTCTAATTGCTCCAGCTAAAGTTTCCAGGACTATGTTGAATAAGAGTGGAGACAGTGGACTTCCTTGTCTTGTTCTTGGATTTACAGAGATAGTTTTCAGTTTTTGTTCATTTAGTATAATGTTGACTATTAAAAGATGACTTTTGTCAGATTAAGATAAAGAACATCTATTCCAATTTTCTATACGGTTTTTATCATGAATGGGTGCTGGACTTTGGCAAAAGCTTTTTTGGCATCTATTGAGATGATCATATGATTTTTATCATTTTCTCTGTTAATATGTTGTATTAGATTTATAGATTTTTGTATGTTGAACCATACTACATCCTTGGGATGAATTCCATTCAATCATGGTACATAATCTTGATGAGTTTCTGCATTCTGTTTGCCAGCATCTTATTAACAACTTTTGCGTCTATGTTCATTGGGGAACTTGGTCTGTAATTCTCTTTCTTAGTTGAGTTCTTCTTTGGTTTTGGTATCAGGGTAATGCTTACTTCCAGGAATGAATTTGGGAATATTGCTTCCCTTTCAGTTTCACTACAGAGTTTAAGAAGTAGTGGTGCTAGGTCTCCTCTAAGTTTCTTGTAAAACTCAGCAGTGAATCCCTAAAGGCCTAGGCTTTTCTTTGTTGATAGGTTTTTAATTACATCTTCAATTTCATTGATTGATATTGGGTTATTTAGGAGTTTATATCTTCTTGACTCAGCCTTTATTATTCGTATGTATCTAGGAGTCTTTCCATTTCTTCTGTATTTTCCATCTTTCTAGAATACAAGTTTTCAAAGTAAGTATAGATGATCTTCTGAATTTCTGCAGGGTTGTTGTGATTTTACCCTTTTTATTCCTCGTTGTGTGGATTTGAGTCTTTTCTTTCTTTCTTTCTTTCTTTTTTTTTGATAAGTTTGGCTAAGGGTTTGTCAATTTTATTTAATCTTTCAAAGAACTAACTCTTCAATTAATTGATTCTTTGTATTGCTTTCACTCTCCAGTGCATTAATTTCTTTTTTTTATTTTGAAGAGAATAAAACCAAACAAAATAAAACAGAATAGAGTCAATCAAAACAAAACAATGAACACGGTACAGGACTTCAAAACAAAAGGATAAAGACAAAAGGAAATCAACAATGGTTACCATAATGCCTCCTGTCATCTTTAAAATAACTGCCCATACCATCAGGCATAACAAAATCAAACAAAACAGAACAGAATAAAACCAATCATAACAATGAAAGCAATACAGAACTTCAAAAGAAGATAATAGGAAAACAATAGTGGCTACCATAATGCCTCTTGTTATCCTCAAAGTAGCTGCCTATATCATCAGACATAATAAAATCAAACAAAACAAAACAGAATAAAATCAAATTAAAAAGAACAATGAAAACAATACAGGCTTTCAAAACATGATAATAGATTAACAATGTCCACTGCCTTCCCTTTTTAGACATTTCCTCCCCTTTCACTTTCACAATATCTATATGCATTTTGGATCCCACTAACTCCTTTAGTTTTTCATACTAGGGAGACAACACAATGTTCACTCGTGTGACTTTGAACCACTTCACCCATGAGCATGATCTCAAGTGGTGTCCATTTACCTAGAAGCACCTGAAGGTTGTCTTTCTTTATAGCTGAGTAGCTTTCCATTGTATAAAAATGTCATATCTTTCTTATCCATTATGCAGTTTATGGGTATGCTAAATCTACTTTTTTCTGGTTCCCTGTCACATAGAGCATTGTTCTCTCTCCTTTTTCAGTCTGTAAATTTTCTTTTGACTTAAATACATTTCTTGTATAAAGCATATTGATGGATCCTGTCTCCCAATCCACTCTGCTGTGTTTGTTTTTATTGATGAATTGAGGCCGTCTACACTAATGGTTATGGCCAACATGCACTGGTTTGTCTCTGTCATACAATTTTTCTGCAGTTGGCTGCCTGCTTTTTCCCTTCATTGAATTGTCTGCCCTGTTTGGTGATCCCCCTCTGCCTCTGTTCCTGGAACCATGGCCATTTTTATCTCTTTCTAGAATGTCCTTCAGTATTTTTTGTAGGGTTGGTTTGGCGGTTATGAATTCCTTCAGTTTAAGTATTTTGTTTCTCCATTAATTCTGAAAGATAGTTTTTCAGGGTACATCAATCTGGGTTGGAAGTTGCTTTCTTTCAGGACATGAAATACTTCACTCCAACCTCTTTTTGGCTTGATGGTTTGTGTTGAGAAGTCTGTTGTGTTTCTGATTGGTTTTCCTTTGTACGTTATCTGTTTTCTCTAACAGCTTTTAGTATTCCGTTCTTTTGCTGAATTTCTGGGATCTTGATTATTATATGTCTGGGTGTAGATTTATTTTGGTTATGGCTAGCTGGAGTTCTATATCTCACTTGTCTGTATGTCATGTCCTTTTCTGCTATTACTTCTGTAAACAGACTTTTTATGTCATTTGTGTTGACCTCTGCTTTTTTACTGACACCTATTATTCCTAATTTATGTTTCTTTGGATTGCCTTGCAGCCATTGAATTGTTACTCCCTGGTTCCTTGGTTTTTTGCTCTTTTTTTGAGACAGGGTCTTGCTATGCAGTTCAGGCTGGCCTTGGATTTGTAGCCCAGGCTGATCTCGAACTTGCCACAATTCACCTGCCTCAGCCTCTCAAGTGCTGGGATTACAGGAGTGCACCACCATGCTGGCTTTTCCTTGTTATTTTTGTTTTTTATCAGTACTGGGGATCAAACTCACGAACCCGTGCTTGTAAGGCAGGTGTTTATGCCACTGAGCTAAATCCCCAGCCTCCTTGTTATTTTTAAGAGACCTTTCCTTTCATGAAAGCAAGCTGCAAACCTGTTTTCAAGGTCTGAAAGTCTATTTTTAGTTTCTTTCAGGCTATTTTGCCAACTTTCAGTGGAGTTTTTAATTTCCTGGGTATCTCTTTGAATCTGTTTCATGTATTCTAAATCTTTTTTATATAGTTCATTCAAGATTTCCCTCATTTTCCTATACTCCTCTATTTTTTTTATCTATGTCTTCTTTAGAGGTGCTTAGCAATTCTTTTATCATGGTTTTCATTTCTTCTTTTACCTGAGATAGTATTTCTGTTCTAATTTCTTTTTTTTTTATTTTAAAGGGGGTAAAGTTTAACACAACAAAACAGAACAAAACGGGACATAAGAAAGCATAAATCTCAAAGCCAGACAACCAGAGATCTTCACTAGCTATCATATTGTCTCTTGTTTTCTTTCAAATGGTTGTCCATATCTTTGTATACAGAGAGTTTATACAAAACAACATAGCCAATCTTTCATAAGATGCCCAGTTCACTGGCTCCCACTTGCTAAGCGGGGGTGGGGGGTGGGATGGGGGCACAGGATGGGGCACAGGACGGGGGATGGAATGACATGAGATGTTTGATTCTCAGCCCCCGCGCCAGCAGGCTCACAGCTGCTCACTAGAGAGGGGAAGAATTCCTTGTTCTCCCGGCACCCCAGGTCTCCGCATGGTGCAGCACCTGAGATGCCAGGGTCTCTCTCTCTCTCTCTCTTTTTTTTTTTTTTTTTTTGGTACCGGGGATCGAACTCATGACTGCACGCTTGCAAGGCAGGCGCTTATGCCACTGAACTAAATCCCCAGCCCCAGGGTCTCTCTCTTGTGGGCCATTGAAGCCTGCTACACTCACAGCTGCTATTTCTTTCTGATGAATTGACCATTCCATTTCCAAAGTTCTGAAATGGCCAACAGACCACAGAAAGAATTCTCTTTAGGCTCCTGTTTGAGACCAGCAGCTATAGCAATCTGCTGGCCTTGATTCAGGGCCAGCTAATTTCTTTTACATTCTCATGAAGTTGTTTCTTTACTTCAGTTGCCAGCACTTCAGAAACTTCAGGTGAGCAGCTCCCAGTCTCTTCCATGTTTACATTTCCTGGACTTGCTCTGCATGGGTTGGAGGCCAGAGACTGCTTTTTGCTTCTTCATCGTGCGAGTTTCCTGGGTTCTTCCAGACAAGTGGTTAGTGGGGTGCCAGGCTTTTCTTGCATTGGCTACAGTTTCTCTGAAGAGTGGCAGTTTGGTTCTCCTGGCCAGTGCTGGTTACAGGTATCTGATCGTGGCCATTGGGTGTGCAGGTGTGGGGATGCCTGCTGTATTGCCCAGCCTGCACTGGCTACTGGTGGCAGAAAGCCTACCTGACGGTGGCTGGTGTGCACGTGGAGGCAAGACTGGCCACTGTCTCCCAGACCTGAGCTGGTTACTGGTGGGAAGCCTCCCCAGTGGCAGCTGGAGTGTATGTGGGGGTTCCAGTGCACTAATTTCTGCTATGATCTTTATCATTTCCTTCCTCTCATGAGTTTTGGCTTAGCCTGCTGTTCTTTTTCTAGAAGTTTGAGGTTCACCATTAAGTCGTTTATATGTGCTTGCTCTGTTTTCCTGATTTGGGTATTTACTGATATAAATTTCCTTCTTAAGACTGCTTTCATGGTGTCCCATAAGTTCCAGTATATTGTATTGTCATTATCATTCAACTATAAAAATTGTCTAATTTCTTCTTTAATTTCATCTGTGATCCACTGATTGTTCAGTAGGGTGCTAGTTAATTTCCATGTGTTGATGAAGTTCTTGTGGTTTCTTTTGCCATGGATTTCCAGTTTTGTTGCCCTATGTTCTGATAGTATGCATGGGATAATTTCAATTCCTTTGCATTTACTTAAGCATTTTCTATGAGCCAGTACGTAGTCTATTCTGGAGAATGTCTCATGTGCACCTGAGAAGAATGTTTATTCTGATGTTTTGAGGTGGAGTACTCTATAAGACATCTAAGTCCATTTGTTCAAAATTTTGGTTAAATTCTAATATTTCATTATTATCATTTTTTTGGTCTAGCTGCTCTGTCTTTTTGTGACAGTGGGGTACTGAGGTCTCCCAATACAGTTGTATTAGGGCTTATTTGGTTTTTCATGTCCATTAGTATTTGTTTTATATAGTTGAGTGCACTGGTATTTGTTTTGTATATATTTATGATTGTTATTTCTTCCTCTTGAATTGTTCCCTTTATAAGGATATAGTGACTTTCTTTATCTGTGTTAATCAGTCTTGGCTTGAAATTCACTTTGTCTGAAAATAGAGTAGCTACCCCCGTTTTTTGGGGGGGGTTCTTGTCATGTGGAGTATTGTTTTCCATCCTTTGATTTGCAGTCTATGACCTTTTTGAATGAGATGTGTTTCTTGTATGCATGTTGTTGGATCTTGCTTCTTGATCCATTCTGACAGTCTGTGTCTTTTGATTGTTGAATTGAGACCACTAACATCGATTGTTATAACTGATATGTGTATGTATCCTTGTCATATTATTTTTCTGTTGGGACCCTTACCCCCTTCCTGTAACTGTTTGCTTTCCCTAGTAGATTCCTTCTGTTGGGATTCATGGAGCTGTGGTCCTTATTATCTCTTTGTAGGATGTCCTTCAGAACCTTTTGGAGTGCTGGCTTGGTGGTCATAAATTTCCTCAGATGTTCTTTGTCATGGAAGTATCTTATTTCTCCATCAGTTTTGAAAGATAGCTTTGCAGAATACATCAATCTGAGATGAAAGTTGTTTTCCTTTAGAACTTGGAGTACTTCACTCCAAGCTCTCCTTGACTTTAGAATTTGTGCTGAGAAGCAAGCTTTGATTCTGATGGACTTTTCTTTATAGGTGATTTGTTTGTTTTCTGTAATAGCTTTTAAGATTCTATTCTTGTGTTGAATTTATGGAATCCTAACTATGATTGTCTGGCTGTAGGTTTTTTTGATCATGGCTAATTGGAGTTCTATATGCCTCATTTTTCTGTATGTCAAATTCTTTTTCTTTCTTTTTTTTTCAGAGTAGTCATTGTTCAGGTTTATTTAGTGTTGTAATAGGTATGTCACTTGATTGCATTTTTCACAGGTAGCTCTTTTTGTTCACAGGTAGATCTTTCCTTTTTACATTTATGGCAATGTACACTACTGATTATATATATATATATATATATATATATATATATATATATATATAATCTCACCAAATAAAATACTTTAAAACAGTTATGCACATGGCATGCAATACTGGATTTATATACTGGATCCCAGGCAGTGACCAACTGGGAAAAATGTAAAACTAGGCTCAGTTGGTGAAGTTGTACAGCAGAGTAACACACATCTGGTTTGAAGGGCAACTGGAGGCATTTGCTGTGGTGTCTCAGAGACAGTGGGCTACTTTATGCTAACCAGTTTATGACTGAGCAAGTGAAGTACCATCTGGCTTCAGGACAGGACTGTGGAGGTTTTGTGAACTCTTTCCATTTCTAACTTCGGGAACCTGATGTTTTTCCCCAGGCCATCTTAGGCCATAATAGTATTGCCTCAACTACACATGAGGTAAAAAGAACTGGCACTACCACCAGCTAAACCTTCCTGCACCTGGACAGTGGTGACACTGGAAGACCTTAAAACTGCAGCTCCTTCTGTATGCTCTACAGTGTATCCGTAGTCTTCTTCGAATGGGCCTCCTCCATGGGAGTCAGAGTCACCTTTACAATGTCTGAGATCCCATTTCATCCTAGGACACAAGGGACACTAAGGAAGATGTCATTCTTTATTCTATAGCATCTACTAATCATGGTGGAAAATGGATGCACCCTCCGATGATTCTTCATTATATTTTCTGTCAAATCTGCCACAGACAGTCCAGTGGCCCAGGAAGTATAGTCTTTTAGTTTGATCACTTCATAAGCACTGTCAACCACCTGTTTGTGAACCTCTTTCCAGTACTCCTTATCCCCATCAGTTCCTAACTTAGGTCACAGATTCTTCAGGGCAACACCAGCAACATTCACTCCATTTCTCCCAAGCATGCTGGAGTCTCTATGCTCCCCGAGGATCCATCCATGGCAGCTCAGCAGGTGAACTCCCAGCCTTTCCCCCATCAAGTAGCAGAATTGGGATGAATCTAGGTTGCAATCATTTCCAATAACACAGTTCTTGGTAAAGCCACTTATCTTCCAAGCCACATAGGTCAAGATACACTGGATTGGAAACAACAAGTAACTTGCAGTTTGGGCTGTACTTTACAACATTAGGAATGATGAACTTAAAGATGTTCACATTACACTGCACCAAATTAAGACAGCTTTCTCCCTCTTGCTGATTTGCCCCAGCTGTGATAATAACCCAGCTTGGAGTTTGTGGTTACATTATAATCTTTGCCAGAGACAATTTTTGGTGCTCTAAGGAAAAGGCTGCCATGGTGGAGATCCATCATCTTTCCCTTTAATTTGTCTACCACAACGTCAACAAGAGCAAGTTCCTCTGCCAAGTCCTTCATTAAGATACAGGTCATATCAACAGCACCAACCCGACAACTGTAATCTTATTCTGGGGCACCTGCTCTTAAGAAAGTTCACAATCAGCAGATACTTGAGACTGGCCATTTTGGAGTTTGAAACAAAAGGAACCAGGAGTGCACATAGGGCGGACATAGGGGTGCGCACCTCTAAAGCCTGGACTCGGTGGCAGGAGCTCTGGAACCCAAATTCTTCTCTACCAGGGAAGTTTTCTACCATGATGTCTGTGAACATTTTTTAGATGTCATTTGTGGTATCTCATGCTTGTTCATTGACTGCAGTCAATCTTAACCTATTCTTTGTCTCGTCTAGCAGCTACTGGATTGATTTCTCATGGTCCCTTTCTACTTTTGAGAAATCTTTCTTTTCCTCATTGCTAGCTGCAAGTCTGTCTTCAATATCTGAGATTCTGTCTTCACATTGGCCTAATCTGCTTCAAATACTTTCAATGGAGTTTTTACTGTCCTGTATATCTGCTTGAACCTGCTTTATGGATCACATTTCTTTCCTATGCTGAGTGTTCATCATTTTCTTAAGCTCATCTATTTTTTGTTTTGTCTGTATCTGCTCTAAAGTCACTAAGCATGGTGTGTATTTTGGTAATCTCTGTAGCTATCTGAGAGATTATTTCTGATTTCATTTTTTCCAGAGCCTCATTCAATTGCTTTGTTGTTACCACTTCAGAGAGGCGGGGGGGGGGTTGGGTTGTCCCATCTCACTGCCCCCCATATTTGCCTTTGGCAAACTAGATGTCTGGTGTTACATTTTACTTAAGTGTCATTTTCTTTTTTTTTTTTTTCTCTCTTTTTTTCAATTTAATTTCTGGAGTAATGCTCCTAAGTTGCCTATTGCAGGTTGCTTTATTGTTAGTATTTAGGACCGTTAGGTGATGGTAACTTCATTGAGATATCTTCCAGGTGTAGCTGGTTTTTGAGTTTTGAGTCTGTTGGAAGATATTACCTCTTCAGTTTCTTGGAGATGAGAATTGTTCCTCGTTTGGCCTAGTCCCTGGTTCTTTGGCACTGTGCCACAGTATTTTCTGTGACCCTTAGTTACTCTCATTCGTGGAATACCAGGGCCACTGGATGTTTAGAACAATTGTCAGTTTTGGCTATCGTGGTACCAATAGCATCAAATATAGCCTATAAAACAACAGAGTGAGCTAACCCTTAATTTTCCACTTTTAACCATATGACCTAGATTTGTGACTGTATAACAAAATGTAAAACCAACTAGAAAATTATATGCAGTATAGAAGTCCTTAATGTGTCAATTTTTCCCTTGGGAGTTAAAATTTAAAATGGATTAAGGAGAAAATGGAGAAGTGGAAGAAGAGGAGGAGATTAGAAGTAAGGTTGGAGGACAAGGGGAGATTATGCCAACTTTGGGAAACTGGGATAGAAGAGTGAAGGAAAAGAGAGATGGAGGAGATAAAGAAGAATAGAACAAAACCACACCCACAAAGTGGCTAGGAACCATGTTTACACTCATATATAAACAATGAATGAGAAAGAAAAAGAACAAGAAAAAAAAAAAACACAAACAGCAAGCCAGCAGTAGCTTTTGGGCTGGGTAGTGGATAATCTCAGCCCACCTTCGCCAAGAGCAGACACATTTGGGTTCACCACCACCTGACCAGTTTCCATGGGTCTAAGGCTAGCTGAGAGCTGCTAGATGGAGCTGGCAGCAATTCTGAATTCTGAACTCTGCCGGCCAGCCTGCCAATCGCTCTCTCCCACAGGAGGACGCAGTCTTCTGTACTCACTGCTATCTAGTGCAGTTCTCCATATTTACTGGTCCCCTCCACTGCTCATGTCTCTCTTTAGAGGCCTCTGAAGTCACCAACTATCACTGTGACTGTCACCATGCATCCACACGTCCAAGCCACTCTTCTGTGCAGTGAGTTCTATCTCAGGGATATGGCTTTGCTGGCTATCACCTTCTTCATCAATGAAGTTTTTCTCTCCACTCTTTCTGTGGGCTTTGATTCACACTTCAGATTCTTCCTGGGTCCAGTGGAACAACTTTCCTTCTTGTCTTCCTCATGATGCTATATTTAAGCATCTGGAAGGCAACTGTCCGAGAGACTGTTTTCTCTGCTACTTACTGCTCACCGTCTTTGTCTCTCTCCCACTGTAGTTTGAACTCATATGTAGCCCAGAATGGCCTCCTACTCACAGCATTTCTCATGCCTCAGCTTCCCAAGTCCTAGGATAACATGTATACACCATCATACCCATTCCACATTTGTGTTTCAAATGGCTGTTAAGCCTCTCCTCTTTTTGCATTTGTAGATCTTGTATATGGGTGTATTATTCACTTTCCTATCACTGGAACAAAATACCTGACACCCAGATAGATCTTAAAGAAGAAAAGATTTATTTCACAATGTCCAGTGAGTTCAGTTGATGGTTGGCTGGCTCCAAGGCAGAGACAGCACGGTGGAAAGGCATGGCAGAGGAAAGCTGCTCAACCAACGCATACCAGGAAATAGAGACAGAAAGAAAGAGTTGGGGACAATAATCCACCTTTCCAGGTCTTGCCCCTAGTGACCTACCTCCAACCAGGCTCTCCTCCTAACAGCAAATTCAGTCATGAGTTCATCAATATATTAACCCACTGATGAACATACTGCCTCCATAACCCAGTTACCTGCCAAAAGCCTTACATTTGATTACATGAGACTTTTGGGGCCCATTTTAGATCTAAGCCATAGCTGTTATAGTTTGTATCTAGATGTCTCCCCAAAGCCTCATGCAGTCATGGGGGCAGGCTTCTAGAGTTTGTGGTTGATTAATGGTCCAGTGGTAGGATTATGGTGTGAGTGTTACACCTGCCCTGGGCTGGGTAGCCTGCATACAATATAAGGGACAGAAAGAGTCTTCGTTCTGCTCTCCTCCCGTTTTGCTCTTGTTGCTTTTTCTGTCTTCTGTGTCATGAACTGTTAGTCCTCTGCCATGACACCCTGCTTTGGAGCCAGCTGATTATGGACTGAAACCTCCACAAACTGAACTAAATAAACCTTTCCTCCTTTAACCTTGGGTGTCATGTATTTTGTCTCAGCAATGAGAGAAATGTAACTAATACTAGTTTTCTGGTACCTGGTCTCCAAAAGATTCATGGCCATCTCCTTATGCAAACTGCATTTACTCTATCTCCAAGAGTTGTCAAAGTCAGCTTTGTGGACAAGACCTGTCTCCTCTGAGACTCAAGGCAAACTCTTACTTATAAACCCCTATAAAAAAGAAAGTTAAAAATTTCTCACATACAATGGCATAGAGTTAAAATTCTCATTTAAAAAGGAAGGAATGGGAGAATAGAAAGGAATCAGACCCAAAGAAGACTGAAACCTTTAGGGTAAACATTAAGTCTACTTGGAGCAAGTTGTGGTGACATTTGAGTTCCAAAGAGTTTAGGAAGTTCCCCCTGATGACCTTTGTGGTGGATTAAATAATGGTCAACTTGGAACACCTAGTCAGACTGAATCAGTGTGGTGCTCCTTGCGGATGGCCCATCTGAGGACTGTTGCCAACAGCATAGGAGAACTGGAGGCCAAGATGGTGTGCTGTCGATTCTCCTGAAGAAGCTTGTCATGCTCTTGCTTTCCTGATATAAACTTAGCCGATATCCTCATTGCAGGAGTTTGGGTCCTTGCTGTCACTAAGAATGGTTCTCTTTGGAGGAGTTGTGGTTCTTACTTTAAGTATCAATTTCTGGTTCCAGTGCATATCTCTTCAGCCTGCTAGCACAGATTCTTCATTCTGCTGTTTGACACTTTCTAGCTTCCACCACTGACCTTTGGGCCTTCCCAGTACAGATCTTTGGTACAGACTTGAATGAGACATTGTTGTGAGTTCTTGATATCCATCTGGACTCATGGAGGACATAGTCATGGGCTCTAGGTCTTCAGCTGAATTTGTGCAGGACATTGCTATGGGATCTAGGCCCTCAGTTGGATTCTTTTGGTTCTAGTGTGTGGATGGATCTCCAGCATGCTTTTGCATTTGACTCTTTGGGTTAATATTATAAGATACTCTTATAAATTATGTTCCCTGTATTAAATCTTTTCCCATGTAAACTCTTGACTACAACAGCTTTTCTGGTTGCAGCCTACATGGCCTCATTCTTGGAAAGTGGACAGATGTTCCACTTTCTTGGTATCTCCAACTTCCTGGGCTCTCCTCTGCACCTTCATCTTCACTCAATAGCTTCATGAATTGTCCGCTCCTGACAAGGACTGTAACCTGTCACATGTTTTAGTCTGGATTCCAAGGACTTCTTCTGAAATTTGTGTGGAAGCCTCTGAAACCCCACTTGCATTCTGCATGCTCAAAAAACTAGAAGTATATGGATGATACCAAGGTCATACAGTAGTTGGAGCCCTTTGAAGCACGACTACACAGTGGCTTCTGAGCTCATGAATGGCTGAACTCTAGGCTGCTGTGAATGAGCAGAGTGCCTTGGCACTATGTTTTCAAAACAAAGTATTTCAAAGCAGTTTACCTCTTTACACATTTAAGCCTGTGATGAGTGATATCTGGCCATTTTTTGAGATGCCTTCAAGGCATCTCCTCCATTGTCTTGATCTAAAGCACTTGGCTTCTTTTTATTGTTAATCTTCTCAGCAATCACATTGTCCTTGGTTCCAACTTTACAAATTCTTGGTCTTTCTTACCAAGCTGCACAATTTTTGTACCTTCAGCTCTGCTTTGTCCTCTAGATTCTTATAATAAATCTGGCTAGAAGCAGCCAGCAGCACTCATACTGCAGCCTGAACATTGGACTACCTTGAACTTTCCTCTGCTAGGTTAGCTCATCATCTTTAAATTTAACCTCGCACAAAGTCTTAGGACATGGGCTAAATGTAGACAATTTTTTTTTGCCAGAATGGAACATATATGGACTATAGGACATTTCAATAAAGTCATCTTTCCAACTGAAGCCTCATGATCTTGTTTTTTACTGTCTGTATTCCAGAAGCATTGTGATCCTACCAGAATCACACATCAATATTGGTTTATAGCATTCTAGAGTTGCTCTAGCCTTCATCTTGAAATCTTTCCAAACTCCTCCCATATTCCAGTTACAGCAGCTTCTAAACCACATGATCAGGTACCAATTTTCTGTATTAGTCAATTTCCTATCATTGGGAAAAATACCCAATAAACTCAACTTAAAGGAGGAGATATTTATTTGGTTCACAGTTCCCAGTGGGTTCAGGCCACCATTGCCTGGCTCCAAGGCAAAAAACATGACAGAGAGGCCTGGGAGAGGAAAGCTGCTCATCCATGGCAGCCACAAAGGAGAGAGACAAGGGAACAGCTGGAGACAATAATCTCCTTCCCTCAGTGCCCACTGACCCAGTCAGCGAACCACTTCCAACCAAGTTCCACCTCCTAACAGCACATTCAGCCACAAACTTATCAAAGGAATATCCACTGATGAGTTAGTGCCCCCATGATCCAATTACCTTCCAAAAGCCTCACTTCTGAATACATATGATTGTGGGAGGTCATTTTATTTATTTTTTTATTCGTACATTTTAGATATACATAATGATAGCATCCATCGTAGGGAATTTATACCCATACATGATACATCTTGCTTCTTTTTTTCCCTTTCTCTTCCCCTCCCTTCAACCACTTTTCCCCCTCTTTATATATAAAAATTTTGTTACCATTTTTTGCTTCAGAACATTTTTAAAATTATTTTTTTTCCTTTAGCACATTCTAGATCTAAATTGTAATGGTGAGAAAGCCCTCCAAGCATAGCTGTTTGTCATCAAATAATCCACAATAGTGAATTCATGTATTAAATGTGGAAAGGTTGTTTTACTGCATTAAAAAATCCATCATAAGATCAGAAAACATGACCTTCAAATGGGCCAAAAAATACACTTGATCTTAGCCAAAAGGCCGAGAAGCGATAAAAAAATATCTGAAACATTAAATCAAAAGGGAAAATATTTTGATGAGCTTCCAGTATTCAATATGAAAAACTAGGGAAATTATATGAACACACACAGAAAAAGAAATACAAATAATCCTAACAATCCTAATGTTAACAAGGGAAAGGCAAATGAAACCTCAGCTATGTATCTTTCCAGGGCCTCTCTGAATGGCAGGTGTGTTGAGGATTCTGCTTATGTCCTAAACTCTTATGAGAGTGCCTGGTACCTAGGATTGTGCATATTTTGAATGAAAGAGGAAGGATAAAAGACATTGGTGAGCATCAGGGTTGATGCCTAGCTGTTTGGGAAAGGAACACAGAAACACTACACAGGGAATGCCAGTCTGAATAGCTTCTATGGACATGAATCCAGCAATATTGGTATACATCACAAAGGGACGGGCTTTTCCATCCAGCAGTCCCCATGAAGGTGGCTGTGGGAAAGGACTTAAGTGCCTTGTCCTCTTCCAGCGTTGTTTGTTCCACCTAGCAAGTCTCAGGTGCTGGTGAGTCTGACATGCTGGGTGCTACCTTGAATGGTTCTCCAAGGAGTGGATGCTGGGCTTTCTTGATTATGCACTTGAGTTGTTCTGAATGGTGGCTGTCGTTACTCACTTTGGTGGGGGTGCAGTTGTCAGTTTCTGGTTTTCTTTATGCACTCAACACGTTGACACTGGGAATAGAGCAGTAGCAAAGCAGGTAGGTTCCTTCCTCTTGAGCTCATGTCTTGGTGGACAAACAATAAACATAAATAAGATAACTCCATGAGTGTAAAGTGCAGGATAGAAAGAAAACTGAAGGGTCAGAGAACCAGGACCTCTCTACTTTTCTTATTTAGATTTTCCCTCTGGAAAGTTTCTGAGATGTATAGAAACAGAGAACATAATATAATGAACGCTGATTGCCTATCAAGCAATTTCAATTATAGACTGATTTATTTCTATTTTGCTATCAGATTACCTCCTCCATCCTAGACAAGAGTCATTTTTTAGCAAGTTTTTTTAAAGATAGGGTCTCATTTTATAATGGAAGCTAGCCTTGAACTCTAGGTTGGTGCTGAACTCACAATGATTCTCTAGCCTCAACCTTCCAAGTGCTGGGATTATGGATATGTGCCACCATGTCCAGCAGAAAGATCTTATTTTTTGTTTGTTTGTTTGAAACAAAAGTCTCACTATATAACCCCTGTTGGGTTCAAAGTCATGGCAATCCTTTTGCCTCAGCCTCCTGTGCACTGCGATTTCAGGTGTGCACCAACATGCCTGGTTTAAAATCGTATTTTATTTATTTATTTACTTAGGTTCTGGGATTGAACTCATGACCTCACATTTGCCAGGCAGGTGCTATGCCCCTGGTCCCAAGATCTTATTTTTAATTGACAAACAACTGCATATTTTGGGATATGATGTGATATTTTGATACATATTTACACTGTAGAGTGACTAAAGCAAGCTAATTAACATATCCATCATCTCACAGACTTATAAATATTTTGTGATGAGGACATTTAACATTTACTTGTGTGTGTGTGTGTGTGTGCGCGCGCACGCGCGTGTGTGTTTTGGTACCGGGGATTGAACTCATGATGTCGTGCTCGCCATGCAGGCGCTTATATCACTGAGCTAAATCTCAAGCCCTTTTGTGTGGTTTTTTGAGACAGGGTCTCACTATGCTGTTCCAGCTTGCCTTGAGCTTACTTTGTAGCCCAGGCTGGTCTTGAACTCGAAATGATCCTCATGCCTCAGCCTCCTGAGTGCTGGGATTACAGGTTACCGGTGTGAGCCACCATGCCCAGCTAACATTTACTCTTTAAGCGATTCTGAAATATATACTGATTATAGTCACCATTTCTTTTATTTTTTTATTTTAAAAGGATAAAACCAAGGAAAAATAAAACAATAAAATCAATGAAAAATACACCAGTATAAGTGATACAGGACCTCAAAACCTTATGCCTTTTGTTGTCTTCAAAATAGTTGCAGATACTTTTGGACACAGTAAAAATCTAACAGAACAGAACAGAATAGAAACAGTAAAACCAAAACAGTGAGTGCAATCAAAGACTTCAAAACAAGCTATTAGCAAATCCAAAATGGCTACCATAATACGCCTTATCCTTCAAATAGCTGTTCATGCCATCAGATTTAACATAATCAAGCAAAACAAAAGAGAATAAAACCCAACCCAACAAAACAATGAAAATAATGTCGTTTCCTGGCCAGGATTGCTTCCTGGTGAGGCCCCTGGTTCTCTCTCCCCGCAGTCTGCAAATGGCACAGACTATGAGAGAGAGGCTTGGGTGTGGCTACAGGGTAGGGTGTACCTACTCTGGCAGTGGCCCACACATGGCTCTGGTTTCCAGGCGAGGAACACCTCCTGATGAGACCCCTGGTTTTCTACCCGCCCCCAGTCTGCCTATAGTCACCATTTCAGCTAGAAATTTACTTTTTTTTTTTAATCGGTACCGGGGATCGAACTCACAACCACATGGTTGCAAGGCAGCTTACACCGCTGAGCTAAATCCCCAGCCCCTCAGTTAGAAATTTAATTACAAAACTATCGTCCTACAGGAATATTCACAAACTCCTTGTTGCCATCAAATAGTTTAAATTCTCCTATTTTTCTCCTACTTTTTTTTGTACGAGGGATTGAACCCAGACCCTTCACACTAAGCTACATCTCCACTGTTTTTTGTTTTTAAATTTTGAGACACTGTCTTGCAGGGTAGAACATGAAATCATCATCCTCTTGCTTCAGCCTTTCAGAGTGCTGGGATTACAGGCATGAGCCACTATGCCTGGCTTCATACATTATGATTTTTTTAGAATTGGTTTATGTATGTCCACATTCAAACCAGGTACACATAATACATGTCTTAGGCTGGGGATATAGCTCAGCAGCATAAGCACCTGCCTGGTAGGTACAAGGTCCTGAGTTCAATTCCTAGTATCAAAAAACAAAACAAAACAAAAAAGCATGTCTTAGTCACTTTCACATCTCTGAGATACAGTATGTGACAGCTTAAATTTCAAGGATGACGGGTTTATTTTGGCTCATGGTTTGTAGTAGTCTCAGTCAACAGTCAGGTGCCTCCAAGGCAAGATGGCAAAGGCACAGGGGCAAGACAGAGGAGAAGCTTCTCATGGCAGGCCAGTGGAGAAAGAGAGAATGTGAAGGGAAGAGAGGGAGACATATTCCCAGTGACCCATCTCCTCTGACCATGTTCCACTTTCCAATATCATATTTAGCCATAAGCTCATCAGTTGACTAAATAATATCATGCCCCCACGATCCACTCACATTTCAAAAGTCCCACATGCACGCATGAGGCTTAGGGGAGGGGGACATCTAAATATAAACCATAACAATGTATTTGTTCAGCAGGTCTCTTAAATATTTTCATCTATAACATCCATTTCCAAACTTCTTCCTTTGCAATTTATTTATTGAAGTCAGCTCATACATATGATGGACTTTCTCATATTTGTGATTTTGCTGTCTGTATTCTTGGGGTACCCTTCTGTCCCTTGAATTTCCTGCAAACTAAGAGATACAAGCCAATGAGGTTCAGTTTGGGAAAGGGGCAGAATACTTTTTTTCCCAGAATACTTTATAAGTGAGTGTTACACATACCCACTGAGGATCATTGTCTAAATGTGTCTTAGTCACTTTTCTCATTACTGAGACACATTACCTGACACTAACAACTTAAAGAAGATGTTCATGGTTTTGGAAGATTCCAGTCCATAGTCAGCTGGCTGCAATGCAGAAATTGCATGGTGGAAAGGTCTGGGCAGAAAAAAGCTGCTCATATCATGACACCAGAAAGCAGAGAGAGCAGGGAGAACCTGGGGAGGGAGATACACACTTCCAGGTCATGACCCCAGTGTCCCCTCTTTTCTGACTAAGCTCCACCTTCCAACAGCATGCTCACCCACTGGTGGGTGAATTCACCGGTGAGTAAAGCACCTTCATGATTCAACCACATTCCCACTTTGGGGGAACAGTTCAGATTAAACTGTAGCAACATGTAAGATAGTGACCTTCTGGTATTGCTATTTCTTCAGCATTTGTGGGAATAGCTGTATAAAAATCAAACTTTTTCATGTAAATTTTCTGGTTACTCTGAAGTATGGTAATTTAAAAAAATATCCAAATACATCATAAGTCCATAGTGATATTTCTAATTCAAATTTAGGGTTATGTGGTTATTATTTGATTTTATAATTATATCTTTTTTCTCTTATATTACACATCTTGGATCCTAATTATTTTAGGACAAAATTATTTACTTCATTATTTTTATAAGTCAGTGTAACAATACCAATATTATTAGTAGTAGCTTGATTAAAAAGCATAAAATTCCTTTGCAGGTATTCTGGCAAAAAAGTTTACTGACAGAGTTGAGATCTCTGGGGAAAGAGTTCAACAGGCCTTTTCTACAGGTCCAAAATGGCTTGAGGGAGCAAGCAGAGGAGACTGGGCTGGAGGTGGGGCAATGTGAGGGATTCTAAGTATAGTAAAGGGGTTGCATGGCGTGAACCCCACCTGAGACATCAGGAGGACCAAGGCCGATCTGCCTGTCCAGATATGTGCACAAGAACAGGAAGTATGAGGCTTAATGCCAATCGTAGAAGACCACCTGGATGGCTCTCCTTGAATACAGAGCAGTTACCTCTAAACCAGCCTTATCACCACGTACTGATACGTACAGAGCTGGCTAAGCTATTTTCTTTTCCTTTCAGTTGGTTCTAAGCAATGTAAATAGGTCTATCTGAGGTGCTGATGTGTAATCAGCCAGCTGATGAGCCCAGAAGAATTGTAGAGCCCCAATGCTCTAGGACTGTCAACTGGGTTGGAGCCTCAAGATAACAGGCTGTGACTTTCCAGGGCAGAAGTTTTGCACATCAGAACTGAAGTATGAGCCTTCTAAACATTAAATGCTACCTCAATGTGTTATGTATATTGGTCTTTCTGCATATCCTTCTATGTGCATATTGTAGAGGTGTTTTCTGTCCTCCTAGCTAGCCCAGCTCACAGTACTCATGTAATTACCACCACTCTCACAGTCACTCATCCTTAGCCACTTCCTTCTTCACAAATTAATAAAATCCAAGTTGGGTCTTGGCCTTTGTTCCATGAACTCTCATCTGGACTGGACCCTTGGCTGCTCTTAACTATAAATATGTCTTCGTGTCTTTATTCTCACCATGGATTACACTGGAGGTGATAGATTGGAATTAACTTGCCAGAATTCCAATAATGTTTCTATGGGATTACAAATATAAACTTCCCAAATCACAAAAAGGACAGGAAAGGGGCTTCTATAATCAATGCTTTGGTCACTAACAGTACATCTGAGACTCAGGGTGGGATGAGGATCATCTTACCGAGGTATCTTTTGTGGCCTGACTGTATACAGAGACACCTGTGGTCTTGATTTCTATCAGTGATGGAAAACCTTTTAGAGCCTTCAATGACAACAGATAGCTGGCTGTGGCATGTGTGCCATACATTTCCCATCATTGATTTATAGTTTGGGTATCTGTGAGGCAAGAATTTACCAGAGTTCTCTACCAAAAGGGTCAGTGGCCCAAGAATTTGTGAAAATGTGCAGCTGGGACTATCTGTTGGCCAAAAGCGTGTTAAGATGGCTGCCTGAAGTTTGGCCAAATGTGTTAAACAGGATATTCTGGTCAAGAGGTAGAAAGAAGCCAGACACACACCTCAGTGGTGCAGCACTTGGCAAGTGTGAAGGCCTGAGTTCAATTCCTGGTACCCACATGGAGAGGGAAAAAAAAGCAGAAAGCAGCAACTCCAAAGTGAGCTCCAATACCATGATAGCGGTGACAAACTGCTATTGCTGCTCACTCAGTTCTTCCCAAGGGACTCCCCAGGTGGCCATGAAGTCTGGGGGGAGGGGTGAGCCTTCAGGACTCCTTCATGTCAAGGATGTAGGTGAAATATGCCAGAGGACCAAGGCAGTTCTACCCTGTGCCAAGAGCACTTGGAAGCCATGATGAGCTTAGGTGCTGCTTCCATGCTCTGAGCACAGTGGACACTTGGGTTGTGCTGGGCCAGAGATTCAGGGTCTGTGAAAACCTCATTTACCAGAAGCCAGCATGTGGCCAGCAGCTGCTGTCCCAGTGGGCATATGGCGTGAGAATACAGAAATGAGGCTCTTGCACCAAAACCCTTCATGGAACCTGGAGGCTGAGAGCCCGGGGGCATGAAAGGAGGTTTCTACAGCCTTTGCTGTGAAAGGATCCTGGTGGGGCTTCATCAAGGGTTCCTGTAGCATTGGAATTTGAGACTCCAGAGCCCTTTGTTAGTGGGGCCTAAGGTGAGCTGACACAACAGGTTAAATGAACTTAAAATTTTTGAATGAGGCATGCTTTGTGTCTAGACCTAAAAGAAGTTGTGGGTGCCTTGTAGATCAACAGATGCTTTTTAGTTGTCAGCAAGAGTAGTGGTTGGCTCACCAAATTACTTCCAGGAACTTGAGAGATGTGGTGGACCCCAGCCCTGTCTGGGCCTTTGCCTTGGGCAAGGTCTCTTATATCTGCATGTCCTGAGTGAGTCAAATGCCTATCACTATTGTGCTCCTGGAAAAGGTGAGTGCAGTTAAAATCTTACCTGTGAGGGTCTGTATGTTGGAAGGCTGTTAGGGCACCTATGTTCACCTGGGAAGGGTAGATTATGTCCCTCTAAGTGTGAAGACAAACTGCAACTGAAAACTGTTGCAACAGGCACAGAAAAGAAACTTGTCAGCCAAATCTGTACAGACAACAGACCTGCCAGTTGTTGAATGGAGAGAGTCAGTAGTTTTAGCAACATGGGGTACGGGCCCCTGACAGATGAGACCACAGCATTAAAGTTTCAGTAATCCACTTCCAAGCAGTATTCTTTTCAGATTCAAAAATAGGTCAAACTGGCCTGGTAAAAGCAGTAGGAATAATCCCCTGTTCTTTAAATAGATCTCATATAATAGATTCCAATCTTCAAAGGTCTTTTGAAAATTTATATTGGGTTATATTAACTATTTTAGCTGGGGCTGGAGAAGTGCTTCAGGTCCTACGTTGTTATGCAAACTTTTAAGAGCCAAAGACTAAATTTTAATTTATTACTCATTAGTCAGAGCTACTATGCCTTTCATGGAACATTTTAGGGCAATGGGCACTATGGTTACGGGGAATTTAGGAAAAGGCAATGGTTCTCATGATTAAAGTGTGGTGGACCTATTTGTCCTATTTTATATTCACTATCCCTGTGGTGAATACAAGGCACCTGGGTAAATCCAGTGGTACCCCAGGCATAACTCCAGTTACATACACTGTATTAAGTCCTTGAAGGTTTGCCAATTGGTGCATTTCAGCAGATGATGACTTTGAGCAGCTGGAATCAGTCATGTGCCAATGAACCTGGCCTTTTTGTTGTCGTTGTTATGTAATAAACTCTTCTAGTAAATTCTGAATTTCTAGTTAAGGTAAATTGTGACTACTTCAGTTTTATTCTCTCACTTCTATACTCAGGATTTTTTCCTTTTACTCTTTTTTCTGGAGGAGGGGCACACTGTTAAAAGAAATAATCAAATCCAGCTAAACAAAGTAAACAGGCAGAGGGTTACCTGCCAAAGCATTGCGCTGGACTGTGCTCCATGGTGTGGAGGTGTAGCCATGGGCTGGGAAGATAACAGGTCACCTGTGCTCTCAAAACTGGAGATGTCAGTTTTCCCTGAAAGCTATTGCCTCAGGGAAGGTGCTGCTCTGAAGGTGAGGGGAAACCAGAGCTGAGAAGAGGCGGCAGCTCTTTCTGGCTCAAGCCCATGGAGCTGACGTTCCCCTACCTTGAGCAACTCTTGCACATTTTCCTCTGTTCACAGCCGTACCTGCAACAGATAATCTTGCCTCCCCAAAATTTGAAAACACAGGAGCTGAAAGCTGTCATGAAAGGCCCTCCCTTTCCTACTATACCTACATGTCTACCTATATTTGCCCATTTTCTTTTTCTGGTGCATCACAGAGTGTCTCTTTGTATCCAACACCAATATGTTCTTCCCTTCACCTCTACCAGCTCCCCATTATCCCTGCCTGTCTTGACTAGAGGCCCTCCCAACTGGGCTCCTGCTCCAAATTTCATAGGAGCAGGCGTCTCTGCAGTTCTCTCACTTCTTTTCTGCAGATGATGACTTTGAGCAGCTGGAATCAGTTACAATGAACCTGGCCTTTTTGCTTCCGCAGTGTATGATGCAGTTGCCCCTCCTCCTGTCTACCCAGCTCTCGTTTCCACAGGTGCCACATTGCTTCTCTTCCTTCCTCACTACTGAATGCTCAGTGTTGGTGAGACTTGGGCCTATCTTGAGTCCCTTCCTCATTCTCTCCTTGAACTATCTCATACTTTCCTAGGGGTTCATATCCCATTTTATATATTATTTTGGAGTTTCTCAGAATCCAACAAGGACTCATGTACTCTAAGGAAGTGCTCTACCACTGAGCAACATACCCAACCTATTTAAAAGTATACCAGTGACTCTCAGACTTGCGTCTCTATCCCAAAACTTTTCTTGAGGTGCAGGGTTGTTAACAATCAGGTGAATTCTTAGACACTTCAAACTTGACTAGCTCTAAAAGAAACCCCTGACTTTGGTCTGCAGAGATGCATACCCTGATAACCAAAAGAGCAGTAGCTTGTCCTGAGAAGATGCATTTGAGGCTAGTCCTGTTATTTTACAATGTGGTTCATCCTTGATGTGTGAGGGCTGTGGAGCAGGCAGCAAATTCAGGGTTGCTGTTTCCTTTATTTTTCTCTCCTCATTCCCTTTCTGTATCAAATCAGCATCTCATTATATAGTTGAGTCTGGTGGCCCTGAAGCAAGGCCAGCAGATTGTTGTAGCTGCTGGTTTCAAACAGGAGCCTAAAGAGAATTCTTTCTGTGGTCTGTTGGCCATTTCAGAACTTTGGAAATGGAACGGTCAATTCATCAGAAAGAAATAGCAGGTGAGTGTGGCAGACTTTCGGCGGCTTGCAGGAGAGAGACCCTGGCACATCAGACATGCACCATGTGGTTGACTCGGGGTGCCGGGAGAACAAAGAACTCCCCTCTCTGGGGGGGCGGCTGTGATCCTGCCAGCATGTGGGCTGAGAATCAGACATCTCATGTCATCCTGTCCCCCATCCTGTGCCCCCCCCCTTAGCAAGTGGGAGCCAGTGAACTACACATCTTGTGAAAAGATTGGCTATGGTATTTAGTATGAGCTCTCCATATGCAAAGATAAGGACAACCATTTGGAAGAAAACAAGAGACAATATGACAGATAGTGAAGATCCCTGGTTGTCTAGCTTTGAAATTTATGCTTTCTTATGTCCTGTTTTGTTAATTTTACCCTCTTTAAAATAAAATTAAAAAAATTTATAGTTCAGTCTGACCTTTAACTATGTAACCCAGGCTGGCCTCAAACTCACACCAATCTTTCTTCCCCAGCCTCCCGAGTGCTGGGATTATAGGCATGCACCAGCATGCATGATTTATCTGGTACATTTAAAAGGAATGAAATGGACAGAGGGAAAAGAGAACTTGGAAGTTGTTCCTGTTCATGCTCCACTGTCCTTAATGGCATAAAGTGGGTTTGTCTGTAGCACTCCAACAAATTCCTCACCTAACAATGCTAGTTGAGTGTATGTCTTTATTTGCTATCAAATGTTAAGACACTTGCTACTTAGGATACTTTGGACTAATTCCTAAATTATTTCTATTCAGATTTTGATTGAGACCATACTAAATCTATAGATAATTTAGGAAAATAGTTTACCCTTAAGATATTAAGTGTGTCACCAGATGTGGTAGCACACACCTGTTATCCCAGCACTTGAGAGGCTGAGGCAGGAGGGTCTTCTTGAGTTTGAGGCCACATAGTGAGTTTAAGGGCAGCTAGTTTCACCCCCTAACCCCCCAAAAGATATAACTATAAATAAGACTTCACTATTTATATATGTTTTTCTAATTTCCCTCTGAAGAATTTTTATGTTTTAAAAATTGAGTCATGGGCCAGGGATTTAACTCAGCAGCACAAGCGCAAGGTCCTAAGTTCAGTCCCTGGTACCAAAAATAAATAAACAAATAAATAAATAAATAAATAAAAATTTTAAAACTGAGTCATGAACCTATAAGAAAGGAAACTGATAAACATAGGAAACCACAAAGGTGAACACAACAGAAACAAACTTACCCACTGTGAAAGAGAAAAAAAGACAAAACCAAGACACAAGTATCTTTTGAACACAGTATTTTTGTTTTTTGAGACAGGGTCTCACTCTACAGAACTGGCCTTGAACTCATCATGCAGCCCAGGCTGGCTTGAATTCATGGTGATCCTTCTGCCTCAGCCTTCCAAGTGCACCGGCAAACCCAGCTTGACCACAGTATTTTGACTGTATAGATTCAAACCAATCAAAGATTTGTAGATACACACTAAGGTGTCAATGTCTTTACAGTGATTATGGGTTAGCAGTTCTGAGACTTTTAGTATATTCTAGGACTGAGCACAAATACTGAGTAAATATATTGAACATAATATGAAACATTTCTATTTTTTTTTAAAAGGACTGGATTGTTATAAATATGGGAAGAGGGAAGAGCAGATAAGGTCTGTGGCATGAACGGGAATTAATGATTTTTATTATAGTGACAGGGATGGGAGTTGCTATAAGATGATGTTTATGTGTAAGTATACACATACCTATATCCTAGCTCTCTGCTGAAAGGCCCAGAAGTTACAGTCTCTGGTACCAGTACACACACCCAACATTCAGGTCTTGTTTTCCAAAACCTTCTCCACAAAAACAATCCCAGGACTTCTTGGGAAAAGAACTTATTTCACATAATAGGAACATATAGCTCGGAAAAGTTTGCTGTCCCAGAAAGCAAAGGAAGTGCTAACAAATGAAGGATGTCACAAGGACCTGAGAATAGCCAGAAGGGCCCCTAATGGCCAAACCTGGGACAATCTGAGGATCTCAATAAGTGAGAAAACTAACAAACTGGAACCCACTGAACATACAGGAATAAGTGAGTTCATACTCATAAACAAATGAATAAATAGAAAAGACAAATCTCTTTCCTTGGTATTGGAATTAGAAGCACAAATCACTGACAGATCTAAATGGGGGTAAAAAACTGATGAAAACCAGATTGTTTACATAGAGTCCATGTCTCTTTCCATTTATTTATTTATTTTTGGGTACCGGGGATTGAACTCATGACCTCATGCTTGCCAGGCAGGCGCTTAAGCCACTGAGCTAAATCCCCGGCCCCAGAAAATACTTAATTACAAAGTGGAAAATAGTAACTTCACAGTGCAGTAAGCAAATGATAAACAGTAACATCACCTGAAAGAGATCCTCCCCACCCCCCCCAAAAAAAATCACAGACCACAAGAACAGGTCTTTTCTGGCGTCTGCCAAAGTCTTCAGGAAACACTGGACAAATCCAACAGGAAGGATGTTCTACATGGTAAATGGCCCATGTGCTTCAAAAATGTCTGTCACGAAAGACAAAGACTGAACTATTCTAAGCAGAAGGTTATGACAGATATGTGACTGAAGACTAGCTTCTAGACCAGGGAAAAACATTTCTATTTGCTAAAATGGACATCACTGGGACAAGTGCCAAAACACTAATAAGGCTTATAGAGTATGCATACCACCATCATTCATTCTGACTTTCACAATGATACTGTGGCTGTGTAAGAGGTTCTTGTTGGGGAGCACATGCTGACCTTCTGGGGAAAGGTGCACCCCATCTGTAGCTCAGTCTCAGAGAGAAAACTTGTCTTTATTGTGGGGGGGGGATAACAAAGGAAATATTAAGTGGGGAATCTGAGTGGAAGGAGGTAGATATTCTTTGTGGTACTACAAATTTTCTGAGTCAAATTATTTCAAAAATTTTTTAAAAGTCACAAAAATGCAGGTTACAGGGGAGCCAGTCATTTATACCCAAAAATTCACAAAACCTACTTCGCACACCCTGGCAGTTCTCTGCCTTCTTTTCAGCATAGAATCCTCAACGTGCACTTTATGCTTCCCTTGCTGATGGTGGGGAACAAGCATTAGTTCTGGTTCTGACACAGTTGTACAAGATGTTAAGTCAAAGCAGAGGTAAAGAAGGAAGTTCAACAACTGTCTGTTGGCCTGGGTCAGAGCAGAACAGTGAAATTTCCAAATGTACAGCAGCTCTCAAGTAGAAGCGTAATCATATGGGACTGTTCTAGAATCTTTTGTGGAAGCTTGCCCCTAAGCCTACTTCTTTAGTTCTAGAGAGTAAGAAATTCTAATAATCTGTGAATATACCTAACACAGACTGCTAAGAATGAGGTACAGTTTAAAGGTGCCACCCATACCAGGTCATTCACTCTTCACAAAACTGACTGCAATAAGAACTCAGTTCAGTGCTAGGTCTCAAGTTTCCCAATAGGGCCTACAGTATTCAGGGAACAGTAAGGAAGTAGGGATGTTATGTGGCTACAAGACTGATCAAGAAGCATCCACTGCACATGTATAACCATTCCATAGCATAAACCAGGGCCCTGGTCAGAAAATCCACCTCAACTCCTATAAGAATTTAAGTCCCTGGGCAAAGTCTGGATCTGACAGCCACCTCTGATGACAGGGTAGCATCCTAAGGTTGGGTGGCAAACTTTTCCTGTAAAGTGGCAGAAACTAAAGACTCAGGCTTTTGGGGCTTTATGGTATCAATCATAACTTCTCAGTTCTGTCATGCAAAAACTGCCATCCTGACAAACATTAACTGACAGGTCTGCCAGATTTGGCCTGCAGGTCCTGTGACACTCCCAGATTGCAACCTGTTAGCTGGTGTCTGGGAGTCTCTAGTGAAACATATCAAACCTTTTTTTTGGGGGGGGGCTGTTCAGGGGCGGGGGCCACATCTCTAGGAAAATGATGGAGGTTGGTGAGCTGGGTCCAGGGCGGAGCCCCTAGGAAGTACTCCAAAAATATCTGGTGATATATGTACCCTGGAAAAGACTGAGCATGGAAACATATGGACAAGAAAATGAGATGCAGAGATGTCTCTGTGGGCCTGCACAGTGAGGTACAGAACTGGAGGCTAGGACTTCAGTCATACCAGAGTAATGAGGCAACTGATCTGCTTACAGATATACATAAAGGAAACTAGGAGAGCAGGGAAGTCTTGGGTGCAAGTTGTATGAAGGAGTCAGTGTATCACCTTGGGGGAGGATGGCAGACTAACCAGACCTGAAAAATGCTAACTTGACTTTATGAAAACAAAATATCTACAACAGCCACTGATAGAGAACTTTTTCCCTATGATTGATTGCCAAACCAAAGAATTACTATGGTTATCTACAACCAAAGGTCACTTTTTGGGTAACTTTTAACCACAATAATAAACTCAATTCATCAGTGTGCAACCCTCATAATCTTTTCCTCCTAACAAATATGGTAACCTGCACACAAACTCAAAACAAAACATCCACAAGAGAGCACATGAAGTGGATCAATGGCAGGGGAAGGAAGCCTGTGAAGGGGGATTCTAAGGAGTGTTTCAGTGTTGGGGTGGTTGAATGTGTGGAGGATGGCTGAATGAGCCTGGGTTTCAGGTCTGAGAAGGTGTAGAGGCTGAGATAAGGGCCAGCAGAGTCTTAAGAGGAGCCTGTCTTGATTTCATTCCTCCCAGCCTACAGACTACTGCCTTGTATGAATCAACTGGTGTTTAATCAACTTTGACCGCTGGCTGAAAGCTTTCCCACAAGTAGTGCAGTCATAGGGCTTTATCCCAGAGTGAATCCTCTGGTGCTGGATTAGGACTGAACGCTGACTGAAGGCTTTTCCACACTCACTGCATTTGTATGGCCTCTCACCAGTGTGGATTATCTGATGTTGAATAAGGTGTGAGCTCTGGCTGAAGCCTTTACCACATTCAACACATGTGTAAGGCTTCTCCCCAGTGTGCACTTTCTGGTGGTGAATAAGATTTGAGCTTCGGTTGAAGGCTTTACCACACTGGTTACACTCATGGGGTTTCAAACCGTTATGAATCCTCTGGTGCTGAATGAGGGTTGAGCTCTGGCTGAAAGTTTTCCCACACTCGGTACATTCATAGGGTTTCTCTCCAGTGTGGACTCGCTGGTGAAGGATGAGGTTGGAGCTGCGACCAAAAGTCTTCCCACACTCGTGGCACTTGTATGGCTTGTCGCCAGTGTGCACTCCCTGATGCTGGATTAGAGCAGAGCTGTGGCTGAAGGCCTTTCCACAGACACTACATCCATACGGCTTCTCTCCTGTGTGGATTATCTGGTGCTTCCTGAGCACTGAACTGTAACTAAAGGCTTTTCCACATACGTTGCACACATGAGGCTTTTCTCCAGTGTGAATTCTTTGATGCTGAATAAGACTGGAACTCTGACTAAATGCTTTCCCACAGTCACTGCACTTGTAAGGTTTCTCTCCAGTGTGAACCCTGTGATGCTTAATGAGGTTAGAAACTCGACTGAATGGTTTGCCACAATCATTACATTCATAAGGTTTCTCGCCAGTGTGAACCCGCTGATGCTTTCTGAGGTGTGCACTCTGGCTGAAGGCTTTCCTGCACTCCCCACACTCAAAAGGCTTTTCCCCTGTGTGAATCCTATGGTGTTTAATGAGGTTTGAGCTCCGCCGGAAGGCCTTCCCACATCTGTCACACACGTATGGTTTCTCCCCAGAATGGATTCTCTGATGTTGGATAAGGTTTGAGCTCCTCCTAAAAGCCTTTCCACACTCATTGCATTCATAGGGCTTCTCACTCATGTGAGATTTTTGGTGCTTTTTAAGGCTTGAATTCTGGTTGAAGGCTTTCCCACATTCATTACACACATAAGGCCTCTCACTGCTGTTATGAACCTGGTGCCCAGTAAGGTCTCCACACCCATGGAAGGCTTTCCCACATTCACTGCACTGGTAGGCTTTCACGCTCACCAGAGATGACTGATGGTTTTTAAGAATGGAGTTCTGGCCAAAGGATTTTCCACATTCATTACACATAAAGGACTTCTCTCCAGTGTTAGCTACCTGATGCTGAATAAGGTCAAGGTTTCCTCTGAAGGTTTTTCCACACCCATTACATATGAATGGGCTTTCACTTGTAGAAACACTCTCATGGGCAGTTAGGTTCTCAATGTGCTGGAAGGCATCAAGGCCATATGTGTCATACAGATGTGATCTCTCTTCCACAGGGACTCCCTGATAGGCCATCAGCCGTGGGCTCAGATTGAAGCTTTGGTCAAAACTATGACAATACAGACCTCTCTCCCTGAAGAGATCCTGAAGGAGCACTGTCACTGGTTTGAAGGGCCCCTTCTGGTGGAGAGGATGTACCAGGCTCTAACCTCCAAGGACCTTCCAATCCCCTTCTCTTATGTCCTCACAGAGTTCTCCAAACTCAGGCACCTGGGAAACATCATCTTCAGTTTTCTGCTATTTCTGCCTGTGATTTCAAATCCTCAGAAACATTTTCTTTCAGACAACACTCTTTGTCCTCAGTCCTGGTATCACAATCTGAAACAATAAATACCTGGTCATAGAAGGAACTGCAGTGACAGGAACAAGACAACATATAGACAAGTCTGCAGGGCCACAGGCTTCACCTTCTGCACAGGAAGCATGGGGAACAGGGACACCACCACAGATGGTAGTCTAGATCTTGCAAAGAAACTAGAGAGGAGCTGGCAGAGCTCCTAGGTAATAATGCTATATAGAAGCCGAAGAGCAAAAACCACTCACTGTCCCCAGGATTCCACATTTCAGAGATGCACTCAGTTTGCCTGTTAGGTCAGGTCAAGATGCTGGGTGCCCCTAGTTCATTTTCCTATCACACTTGGAGCAGTTCTTGTTGGTTCTACTTGAAAACATGTCCCAAATCCATGTGTGACTCACCTCTCCCACCAATACAAGGAAACATCATAGGTTGATACATTATTACATATTTAACCGCTTTTCCTTCACAACATTGTGAGGTGTAAGCCTCTTAGGCCTATGTTTTTTCTCTCAGTACTAGCTAATGACGTTTTGGTTTGGCCTTAAGATTCAACAATGTGAAGAAGCAGAGCCTTGCTGCAGGTATAGAGAAGCCCATGTTTCTTTAAGAAGCATAGACAGCTATGCGGCATGCTGCTGACACTCCTGATGACCTCTGCTCAAACACACTCACTGGAGAGCCCTCCGCTGATTACTGAACATATGTACCAGTTTCCCTCTTTTCTTACCTGTCCCTGCTATCTCCTGCACTGCAGAGAGCACTGCCGGAAACAGGTCAGAAAGGGCCCCTGTTGAGTTACAGTCATTAATGCTCAGCAGTAGGGGACATATATTCTTCTAATGCTCTCACAGTCTTCTTTGAATCTGTCATGCCTGCGCCTTAATTTCTTAGTATTTCTCCCTAAATGTGACATGTGGAACTACTTCCAAGTTTAGACACATTCATTTCCTGCAGCTGCCCATGACGTCAACTGCAGATGCAACTTGGCCATATGCTCAGCCCTCACAGATCCAGCCCCTTTTCCTGTTGCACCAGTTTCTCTTGCTGTTTACTGACACCTATGACTCAGATGCAGTGAGGCTGTGCCTCAAGACACAACGCCCCTATCCCCACAGGTGCTTTGGCTCTATGGTACATTTAGGAAATGTGATATTCGCATGCTACTGGGGTGTTGGTAGGAATAGAGAAAATAGGAGTACAAGGACAATTAAGGTCTGGATAGGAGTCCACAGCCCTGCCAGCTATGGTCTTGAGCTGTACATTCACCCTCTTGCCAAGTCAACATTCTGAAAGCCCATCTTCCGGCTGAGTAGAAGGAACCGAATAGGGAAAGATGCTGTGGTAATAACAGAGATAGCAGTTAGTACAGCTTTGACACATTGTGGCTGCATAGTCTCTGTCAAGTGGTTTTTTGTTGTTTTAAAATATGTTGTTGCTTAAAAACCCTCAATATCATGCACATGCTGAAGATTAAAGTTGCGCCCATATCTTTCACCATGCACTAAACTAACCTTGGGATGGATCAAAAATCTAAATATTAAAACAAAAACATTAAATCTGTTGGAAGATAGAGTAGATAAAACTTGAATAAATTCGTGTAGACAGACTTTATGAACACAATCCCAATTACACAGGAACTATCATAAAGTGTCAACAATTGCGATCTCATCTTATTGAAAAGCTTTTGCACAGCAAGAGAAACCACCAATACAGTGAAGAGACAACCACAATGTGGGAGAAAATGTTTGCCAGCTGTTCCTCAGAAGAGGATTACTATCAAGAACATTAAAAAAAAAACTAAAAAAAAAAAAAAAAATCAGACCTCCTACATTTAAGGACCCAATCCAAAAATGGGAATCTGAGATGAATACACATTTCTCAGATAAAGAAATACAAACAGCAAACAAATATATGAAAAAATGTTCAACATCACTAGTCATTAGAGAAATGAAAATTAAAACAATACTGAGATTCCACCTCACCCTGGAAAGAATGGTTAATTTCAAGAAATCAACCAAAAAATGCTAAGGGACTGTGGGAGAAAAGGAACCTTTCTCAACTGTTGGTGGGAGTGTAGACTGGTGCGATTACTGTGGAAATCAGTGTGGAGATTCCTCAAAAAACTAGGATTGGAGGTCCCATTTGACCCAGTTACTCCTCTTCTGGGTGTTTTCCCAGAAGAATTAAAAACACTGTACTATAGTGATGTATGTGCACCCATGTTTATAGCAGGAGAATTTGTTAATGGCCAGATCTTGGAAACAAACCTAAATGCCCATCGACTGAGAAATGGATAAAAAGGATGTGGTATTTTTAGAAAATGGAGTACTACTTACCACAAAGAAGGATGAACTTGAGACTTTTATAGATAAGTGGATGCAACTTGAGACCATACTCATAAGTGAAATAAATCAGACATGCATGTGTAAACATCGTATTGTCTCACTAGTGTGAGAAGCTGAAAAAAAAGTATATATATAATATGCAATTTATATACCTTTGTTGCCCTCTAATTATTGTTTTGAAATTGTTTTACTTTAAAATAAAATAGATTTGAATTTTTAAAAAACCCTGTCAATATCAGTTTCAATTCACAGAACAAACGAAACAGGTTGTTAGCTGAATTTGGTGACTACTCACTGAAATGTCACCAGAGTAGACAAGAAGTGTGGCAATGCAGAAATGGCTTTCTAGCCTGAGTCACTGTTTAGATGGGTCTTTTACTGAGATAGGGACCAAAATTGATTTCTGTAGGTGAGAATGCCAAGAGATCACTCTTGGATTTAAAATAAATTTGATGTAATTCATCTTTGCAACCTGAGAAATACAATAAACAATAGTGAAGGTTTTTATTTGGAAGGGAAAACAAAACCAGAAGTAAGGTCTCCCTTTAGAAAAAATCTTTAAAATGCCAGTAAAATTTGGGCTTAAAAGTAAAAGAAAGCAAATGCTGAGAGCAAATAGCTGTCTGCACTACACTCACTATATTGGGACTCAGCCCTTCTAGAGCAAAAGACAAAGTATTTCTCTTGAGGGGAAACATTTATGATTAGTAGCTTCCATGTACCATAGGTAGCCAGAGTCCCTCATCACAACAACATCCTGTGACCATGACCAAAAAACTACTATGGGGTGCAGTAGCAACCTCAGTGCCTTGGCCAGGTTGTCTCCTGTGTAGACCCCAAGATGAACTCACACTCAAGTGGGAAATCCATTAGTTATCTAACTCCTGAAGTTTTGTTTCCCTTTAATAATTTATAGATGAAATTCACATAAGTAATTATTCTATAATGGACAGTTCACAATACTGTATAACCACCACTTATATTTTCTAAAACATTTCCATTACTCTAGCGTAAAATCCCTTACACCCAGCCAGGCATACACCAGATATGTCCTGTGCCCACAGTCCCACCTACTTGAGAGAATGAAGCAGGACTGCCTGACTCCAGGAATTTGAGGGCAGTCTAGACAACATAGCAAGGTCCTAACTCCCTACTCCTCTAAAACTTTACTCAATAGGCAGTCTGTCACTATCTTCCCCCCACTCCAGCTCTTGGAAACCACCTATTTTGGGTATTTCATATGATGGAATCATACAATATATGACCTTTCGTGTCTGACTTTTCACTTGGGATGTTCTGAAAGTTCATTCATGTAGCATGTATCACTAGTTCACTTCTTATGGCTGAATTATATTCCATGTATAGCACACCCCATCCCTTCACAGTTGAGTTGATTGCATCTTTCAGTTATTGTAAATAGTGTTGCTACAACCATGATGTACATACACAGATTCTCAATTTATGATAATTTATATGCTGATAAATCCATTTGGAAGAATCCAGTTTGACATGATCACAGCCGTCTTGGTTGTCACTGCCATTCTCCCAACAAGATGATCCCGATACATATCCCGAACCCTAGAGGACAGTCATTAAGATAGTCATTGGAGCATGTTGTGCTAGCTAATGACACGCAGGGTGTTTCTAAACTGATGCTGAATATTTTAATAGTTTTTTTTAGAAAGGTCAGGTAAGCTGGGTGTGGTGACACATGCCTGTAATCCCAGCATTTGGGAGGCTGAAGCAGGATTGCTGTGAGTTCAAGGGCAGCCTCAACTAAATAATGAGACCCTGTCTTAAAAATACCAAATCTAGGGGCTGGGGATTTAGCTCAGTGGCATAAGCACCTGCCTGGCAAGTGTGAGGTCATGAGTTCGATCCCTGGTACAAAAAAAAAAACAACAACAACAAAAACTCCCCAAAAACCAAATCTAACCAAGTGTGGTGACACGTGCCTATAATCTCCAGCACTTGGGAGGCGGAGGCAGGAGGACTGCTGCGAGTTTGAAGCCAGCGTGGCTTACGAAGTGAGTTCAAGGTCAGCTTGAACTGAACAGTGAAACCCTGTATCAAAAAGAAAAAAACCAAAACCAACCAAACAAAAAAAACCCCCAAAACGTAAAAAACCCCAAACCAAAACGTAAAAAAGAAAGGCCAGGTAATTGTAGAAGACTACATGGGCACCTCTCCTTGAATGCAGAACAACTGCTGCAACATTAGTTAAATTGAGTCTTATTTCCATATACTGATATGTATAGAGTTGACTATAGTATATCTTTCTCTCTTCAGTTGGCTCTAAGCAATGCAAGTAAGATCAGTTGAAGTACTGATATGTAATCTTTGGGGCCATTCTGACAGTCTCCTGTTTCCTCAAATACTGCTGTCTGTAAAAGATATAAGCACAGAAGGATGGCAGAGCCAGTCAGCTCCAGGAATGTCAACTGAGTATGAGCTTCGAAATAAAAAAGGCTATGAGTCACCAGGGCACAAAAGTTTATGTATCAGAAACTGAAGCAAACAGCCTCCCAAAACAATTCAATTGCTACTTTAATTGAATTATGCAGATTGATCCTTCTGCATGTCATTTTCCCTGCATTTTGCAAAGATGCTTTTCTCCCTACCTGGCTAGCCAGCTCATGCTATTCATGTAGTTCCCTCCATCCTCACTGTCACTCACCTGAGTCACCTTCTTCACAAGATACAAATTCTGGGAGAGGCCTTGGATTATGGCCTTTGTCTGCCTATTTTCACTAGGATCGGCTGGGGACCCCTTGGCTGCCCTTAACTTTGAGTATGTCTTAGTGTCTCTACTCTCATTGTGGGTTGCATTGGAGGTGGTAGATTGGAATTAACTTGCTGGGATTCCAGTAACTTTTCAATGGGATTACAAATACAACTTTTTGGATTGTGGAGAAGACTAAACAAGGGACTGCAATACTTGCATTACAGTACTCAATATTTGGGATTAAATAGGTAATATTCTGGATGGTCACAGGTCACCTATGTCTACTTAGCATGTAACTCCTGCCTCAGGTCCAGAAGTCCTCCTGCTTTGTCAGTATGCATGACACACTTTTGTCCTAAATCCTAATAAACTGCAATCCTAGATCTGTGTTTCTTTCTTTAGTCTCTTGGATCCTTTTGTTTTAGGCCATTTTTTCATACCCTAGGTCTGAAACACCATTGTAAATTAAAATATTAAGCCAAAAAGTATTCTAAAAAGAAAATGCAGTGACTGAACATCACAGCTCAGCAACATGGCACATTATACAACATAGTTTATCTACCTTCACGCCTGTGTGGCTGACTGGAGCTATGACTTGAATGATGCCCAGCATCAGAAGAGAGTAGGGTACCACATAACACTAGCCTAGTAGAAGATTAAAATTCAGAATTTGAAGTTGTTTCTTCTGAATGTGACTGTTTTTGCACCATTATAAAATAAAAAACTTAAGGTCAAACCCTTGTATGTTGCTTACCATATACACTTGTTTCAGTTCCTGTCTTTGACTATTTTGGATATGTATCTAGGAGTGGAACTGCTGGGTCATATGGTAATGTTGTTTAAATGGTTGTACAGTTCTGATTTTTCCATATTTTTTTTACCTTTTTTTTTTCTTGGTACCAGGGATCAAACTCATGACCTTATGCTTGCCAGGCAGGCGCTTAAGCCACTGAGCTAAATCCCCAGCCTGATTTTTCCATATTCTTGTGAACACTTTTTTGGGGGGTGGTACTGGGATTGAACCCAAGGCATTCCCATTAAGATACATGCTGAGGTATTTGTAGTTTTGAGACAGTCTCACTAAATCATTAAGTTACACAGGCTTGGGTTCAAACTTGTGATCTTCCTGCCTCAGCCTCCCAAATGCTGGGATTACAGGCATATACCACAATGCCTATCTCCCATCTGATTATAGGTATCCTAATGGTGAAGGGATAATTTCACTGTTTCTGATCAGTATTTCACTAATGACTGATATCGTGTCTTTTTATTTGTTTTTGTTTGTTAGTCGTCTGTATGTTTTCTTTAAAGAAATATTTATTCAGTGCTTTGCCCATTTTTGATTTGGGCTGTCTTTTATTGTAAGATTTCCTTGTATATTATGGTACTAGAATCTAAATCCTTATCAGATATCCCCAAATTTTTCCTTATTCTGTAGGATGTCTCTAGTTTCCTGATAATATCTTTTGATGTCTAATTTTCAATTTGATGAAGTCAAATGTATCTATTTTTTATTTTGTTACTATAAATCCACTGCCAGATCCAAGGCCATTAAAATACATATAGAAAATTGTCCCAGGCTGGGCTTGAACTTGCAATCTTTCTGCCTCAACCTGTCAGATTCTTCTTCCCCAGCCTGCTGAATACTAGAACTAAAAGTGTGTGCTACTACATGGTTTAGATTCTCAATTCTGTCTTTATGCCAGGAAATAACTGTTTAGATTACTAAAGCTTTGCAGGAAGTTCTGAAACCAGAATGTGTGAGTGCTCCAACTTGGTTCTTCTTTAAGGGTGTTCTGGTATTCAAGGCTTTCTGTAATTGAATTTTAGGATTGAGTTTTTAGTCTCTGCAGAAAAGGTCATTGGGATTTTGATAGGATAAACCCTCAATGGAATGCATGCCACAGTAGGCACATAGAGCCCTCTCTGTGATGACACCACAAGTTACATGAGCTGTTTTTCCTAAACTAAAACTTTTGTATTTAGGTTTAATTGCAGTGTTGGCACTTTGCAATAAATAAGTGGGTTTTGGGTTGCAATCTGGGTACTCAATCTATAAAAGTTTCACCCTCACTTCAATAGACCATTTTGGGTAGTTTGGACATTGTAACAATAGTGCCTACCAATTTGTGAATACAGAATGCTCTATTTATGTAATTCTTTCTGGCAGTGTTTTGTGGTTTTCAGTGAAGTCATTTACCTTCCTGTTTTTTTCCCCAGTGAACAGAATTATTTCCTTAATTTCCTTTTTAGATTGTTCATTGTTGGTGTACAGAAACTGATTTTTTATGATGATCTCATGCCTTGTAATTTTGCTGAATTACCTCTAATAGCTGTTGTGATGGGGTTTTTTCTTGGATTTTCTACACCTGAGGTAATGTCTTATACAAATATGACTTTGTTTTTGATTTAGATGTCTTTTATTTTCTTGTTCAACTGATCTGGCTTGAACATTCAGTATGATGATAAACAGTAGTGGTGAAGTAGGCATACATGTCTTATTCTTGATCTCAGGGGCTAAGTTCTTAATTTGGCAGGACTGAGTATGTTACTATTGCTCTTAGTTATTCACAAGGGCTTTCATCAGGTTGAGAAAGTTCCTATCAATCATGTTTGTTTAAAAAAAATTATCAAAGTTGGATTTTGTCAGATTTTGTTCATGTGTGAATTGAGGTAATCATGGCTTTCCTGTTTCATTCTATTAATATGATTAATTTTTTGAGACAGGGCCTTGTTATATAATTCAGACTGGCCTTGAACATGAAGCAATCCTCCTGTCTCAGCCTCCTGAGTGCTGAGATTACAGGTATGTAGCACCATGTCTAGTTTTAGATTTATTTTAAATCACTCATTCCTGGATTAAATTTCACATGGTTATGGAGTACAATACTTTTAAAAAGCTAGTAAATTTAGTTTGCTGTTATAAACTTTTATGTCTCCTGCCGAAAAGAATATTAGTTCTTCAAGAAGGGTCTTGCTGTGTAGTCCAGGACTGTCTTGAACTCATTAAGTAGTCTAGCTGGACAGGAACTTCTGGCAATCTTCCTGCCTCAGTCACCCAAGTGCTGTGACTGCGGGCATGTGCTACCATGCCTGGTCATTTTGTAATCTATTATGATATCTTATCAGGCTTTGGTATTAGGGTAATGTTGAGCTTATAAAATAAGTTAGGAGATACTGCCTTCTTTTTTGGATGTTTAAGGCATTTGAGAGAGTTTTGTAATAATTCATTAACTCTTAGCCATTTTGGTCCTGGACTTGTTTTCTTTGTTGTTTTTATTATTGCTTCAATCCTTGTTATAGGTCTGTTCAGATTTTTGCCTGAGTCAGATCTGGTAACTATATTTCTATACATGTCTTCTTTTTCTAGGCTTTGTTGGTTACAATTATTCACAACAGGGTCATATCTATTTTTTTTTTTTTTTTTGTAAAGCTGTTAGTAGTTTTCCCACTTTCAATTCTGATTACCTTTTTTGGCAATCTAAATAAAGGTTTTGTCAATCTTTTCAAAGAACTTTTGACTTTGTTGACTATGTTTTTTTTTTTTTTACGTTTCTTCTCTCATTTATCTTTTTTTTTTTTTTAATTGGGGATTGAACTCACAACCTCATGCTTGCCAGGCAGGTGCTTATGCCACTGAGCTAAATCCCCAGCAACTTCTCTAATTTTTATTTTTTTCTTCTGGTAGCTTTTGGTTTAATCTGTTTTGAAATTCCTCAAGATGTAATGTTAGGTTACTAATCTACTATCTTCTTCAATGAAGGTATTTAATGTGCAGCAATAATGAAACAAGCATATGTACTTGTCTTGTTCCTTATCTGAGGGACTAAGTTTTTAGTCTTTACTACTGAGTATGACGCTAGACTGTGGATTTCTCGTAACTGCTTTTTATTCATTATAAAGATCTTTTATTAATTTAAAAGATGCTGTTAGATTTTGTCAAATGCCTTTTCTATGTAAATTGAGGAGATCATGGTTCTTCTGGTTCATTCTATTCATGCGGTAAAATTACACTAATTAATTTTCTCATGTTAAATCACTTTTCTATTCCTAGGTTAAAACCTCTCTTGGCTGTATCTCTTTGGTTTGGCTATATTGTGGTTTTTAAACATTTATCTGTATTTGTTTTCCTTTTGGTTTCTCCTTTGACCCACAAGTAGCTTTATTTCTACATCTTCTAAATTTTCCAGTTTTCTTCATGTTATTGGTTGAAAAAATACTTTGTATGATTTCAATATTTTTAATTTTGATACTTTTTTTAATTTTTGAGAAAGGGTATCATTATGTAGTTCAGGCTGGTCTTGAACTAACTGTATAGCCAAGGCTGGTCTCAAACTCAAGGCAATTTTCCCCGCCTCAGCCAACTGCTGGGATTACACGAATGTGACACCCCAATCTAGCTACTGAGACTTTTTTATGGCCTGACATATGGTGTTTATGAATGTGTATCTGTTGCACTGGGTGAAGTGTTTTATGTATTCCTTAGTCTCTTTAGTTTGCTATTAAAAAATACTTTAGTGGCAAGGAAGAAAGCTCAGAGGTAGCCTGCCTAGCTTATCATGCCATTAGTTCAGTTCTCAGAAACCCTTCTCACAAACAAACCAAAATACAAATAAACACAAACTCGAAGCAAAACTTTACACTTGGTAATTTATAATAGAAACTTATTGCTCACAGTTTTGGAGGCTGCAAAGTCTAAGATCTAGGTGCTAGCAGATATACTGTCTAATGAGGATTTCTTCCTCCTAGATGGTGCCTTCCATGTGTCAAGGGGCAGGATGACAAGAAAAGGGCCAACCAACCTCCCTCAGTCCTTAACTTCATTTACAAGGGTTCTGCCCTAACGACCTACTCATCTCCGCAAAGCTCCCCCCCCCCCGCACCTTTTTTTTGCGGTACTGGGGATCGAACTCGCAATTCACACTTGCAAGGCAGATGATTATGCTGCTGAGCTAAATCCTCAGCCCAGCCCTATCTATTAACAGAAATATATTAGGGTTTACATTTCAGATATGCATTTCAGACGGACACAAACATCAGATGTTAGTAATGTCTATTAGGTCCAGTAGATTTCAAGTCTTCTGTTTTCTTGCTGGGTATGGCAGTGCACACCTATAACCCTAGTACTTAGGAGGCTGAAGAAGGACTGTTTCTGTTTTCTTAATGATCTTCTGTCTAGACATTCTACCCAATTTTTTGGAATTAGAGTACTGGAGTCTCCAATTATTACTGTAGAGCTTTATCTCTTCATATCTATTTGTTTCATGTATTTTGGGGCTCTTTTCTTGGTGTATATATTTATAATTGCTGTATCTTAAAGAACCTACCCTTTTATTAACATATAATGCTTCTCTTGTATCAGATTTTGAACTTACTTTGTCTGGTATTGTAGTACAGTTATCTCAGTTCTCCTTGGGTTTCTATTATAGAATATTTTTTCCATCTTTCACTTTAAACTTGTTTCTTTGACTCTAAAGTACAGTATATACTGCAGACAGTATGTACTTGCACCATGTTTATTTATTCTGTCAATATCTATCTTTTCACTAGAAAGTTTAATACATTTACACTTAAAGTAATTACTAAAAAAAGCAGGACCTCTACTATACAGCTATTTGGTATAACTTTTAGGTTTTTATTCCTCAACTCCTCCAGTGCCCTCTTCTTTTGTGTAGTTGACTTTTTTGTAATGTGTCATTATAACTTTTTCCTTATTTCCATTTCTATACATTAGTTAGATATTTTCCCAGCATTTACTATGGAGATTACAATGAAAAGTGTAACATCCTAACACAGATGACACCAAGTTAGTCTCAATAGTGCACAAAAAGTCTTCTCTTATATAGTTACTACTTCTATGATTTGTTGTTATCATAAGTTACATCTTTATAATAAATAGTGAGCTCAAAAACACAGACTTATTGAGCTAAGGGTATGCTCAGTGGTACAGCATATGCTAAGCAGCCCCTGGATTTAATCTCCAGCACAAAAAAAAACCAAACCAAATCAGAACACAGACTACTTTTTACACACTTGATCTTTAAATTATGCACACAAGTATACTCACGAACCAAAAATACAAAATTTTATACTTACTTATGTAATTACCTTTACCAGAGGTCTTTATTTCTTTGTATGGCTTTAAGTCTCTGTCTACTGTACTTTCAGTTCAATCTTTAAGACTCCCTCTAACGTTTCTCTGTAGGGAAAGTATATTCATAATAAATCTCCTCAAGCTTTGTCTATCTGGGAATGTCTGAATTTATCTTTTTTTTTTTTGGTGCCAGGGGTCAAACTCACGGCCTCACACTTGCCAGGCAGTTGCTTATGCTGCTGAGCTAAATCCTCAGCCCTATCCTTCGTTTTTGAAGGATAATTTTACCACATATACAATTCTTGTTTGACAGGTTTTCCTCACAGTACTATGAATAAATCAGCCTAGTTCTTTCTGACCTCTACTTTTCTTCTGAGGAAAAAAATCAACTGTTAATCTTATTGGGATGCATTGTATTTGATGAATTCTTTTTCTCTTGCTACACTCAAGATTAATTATAGTGAGACTTGGTATAGGTTTCTTTAACTTTATCCTCAAGTTGGCTGAGCTTCTAGAATATACAGGCTCATGTCTTTCATCAAATTTGGGGATTTTCAGACATTGTCTTCAGATAGTCTTAACTGGCTCTCCCATGTCTTTCTCGGACCTCCTAACTATGTATGTTCATCTGCTTCATGGTGTCCTACAGGTCCATTACATTTGTTCATTTTCCTGGAACTTTTTTCTTTTTGCTCCACAGACTAGACAATTTCAACCATCTTAATGTGAAGTTTGCTGATTCTTTCTTCTTCCTGCTCTAATCTGCTACTGAAATCTTCCTCTGAAATATTTATTTTAGTGTACTTTTCAGTTCCAGAATTTCTAGTTGGTTCATTTTTATAATTTATGTCTCTTTATTGATAGTCTGATTTTTTTCTTACATTTTATTTTACTGGTTCTTTTAGCTCTCTCTTCGTAGTTTCATTTTAGCTTTCTTACTGTATTTGAACAAGTGATTTGAAGTCTTTGTCCATTAAGTCCAATGGCCATTTTTCATCTTAATTGTTGAAGGCTATAGTCATTATTCATTCAGTGTGTTTTCCAAATTATTTTTGCAAAGGGTGTTGTTCTTTGGTACACTGTCACCACAAATTACACATATCAGGAGCTGTTTCTTTTTAGCTTGTTTTCAGCTGTTGTTTTTTGTTTATTTGCTTGCTGTTTTGGCGTGTGTGTGTGTGTGTGTGTGTGTGTGTGTGTGGTGTATATGTAGTGCTGGGGATTAAATCTAGGACCT
This sequence comes from Dolichotis patagonum, assembly GCA_004027295.1. Taxonomy (NCBI): domain Eukaryota; kingdom Metazoa; phylum Chordata; class Mammalia; order Rodentia; family Caviidae; genus Dolichotis; species Dolichotis patagonum. The sequence goes on from PVJX010005806.1 coordinate 73,604, forward strand.
TGCACTAGGTAAGCACTCCACCACTGTCTACAGTGGTGCTACATCCCTGCCTTTACCTAATGTTTTGACAGATATTTCTTTGAACATTAAGAACAAAAGGAAAGTAAAACACCTTCTCAGTCTGTGGACAAGCTCCGTTTTAGGACCCTCCTTTAACATTGCTTACATCTCAGTTACTTGCTTTCACCAAGCCTAGACACCAGCTAAAGGTAAAAGCTTACAATCTTCATAGGTCTTTTCCAAGTTCACGCCTTATCCTAAGCATAAGTGTGACTTTCTAAATTTCTCAATTGTGCTTATGAAGGCTCTCATTTTCCCCCAAGAGCAGCTTTTCTTCCTAGGTGGGTGTCTGGCTGTTTTTGTAAGTAATGCCCCAGGTCACAGTGGGGTCTTAGTTCTGAGTTGGGCAGAATAGAGATGTACAGGGCGTGTCAGTTCTTCAAGTAGCCCCACATAGTTTAAAACTGATGTAGTAAGATATCCTTTGCTCCCTCTGTGACCAAGGATCATGTCCCACACTGGGAATACAGGCTGCTTGCTTTAGGAATGCCAATGAACCAGAAAGGGATTGGGGCATAGGCAAGTAAGAATAGTACAAAGTTTTCTTATCATTTTAAAATTGCCTTCTCCTTGATTCAGTGTTCGTTTGGTTGCTATAAACCATGGACAATTTTCCAGAGGTCTGCAAAAGCTGGTTCTGATGGGTTCTACTTGGTGGTTTATTTATTTGTTTTGATAGTTATGTGGAGAAACAGGTTTGGAGTTGCCTACTCTGCCAATTTGCTCCACGGTTGCTTTTAAAACACAAGTACTCACTGGCTTGTTTTCGTGTTTCACAGAATCCTGGATATTCTCACCGTTCTCTGTACAACGTACCTTGTAGGGCCACCTGTTTAACATTCTCTCTCTGGTTAGGCTGGTCAGCAAACCTATTTCGCAGCACCACTTCTGGGGACCTTCTTGTGACTGTCATTCTGTCTGCTTCCTCTGTCCGCTGCTCAAAATTTGTTACAACTCTGTGTCAAGGGGAAAATCAGTATCCTATTCAGGGCATCAGGGGCCAGGACATGCCAACTTCCTTTCTGATATCCAGCCTTGGCCCCTTGAGTCCATGATGTATGGCACAGATGCCTCCTAGGATGAGCACAAGGTGATCTATAAATCTTCCCAGAATGAAGGCACAACTGGGGAACCTGTTTTTAGTACCTGGCTGCTGAACATGAGGGTGGTTTCGAGATCAACAGTGCCACAGATGAGGGGCCCACAGACTAGAGATCCAGGGTGGGTCACAACAGGAATATCACTCACACAAGCCTGTGCTGCAGAGGTCCAAGGGGATAGTCCTAGAGCTGAGAGTTCCAGCTCTCCCTCCTCGGGGCAAATTCTGAAGCTGGGCATAGCTGGGACCTAAAGACCAGCAAGGACACAGGTCAGTGTGCAGAAAGGCTAGTTCCATTCTCCTCCTAGGAAGCAATTTTTTCTTCTTCTACTAAAGCCTGAGACTTGCAGAGGGCCTGGTATTGTTAGGTATCAGAGACTAGTACTATGTTACCTGATCCTGGATCGAAGGGAAGAGACAGCCATGGAGACACAGAATCATGAGCCAGGATTGCAGGCAGAAGAGTGAGATGCTGACTCTGAAGGCAGAGTGAGTGCCTGGGTCAAAGGCACCCCCTAAAGGGCTCAAGCCTATCATGATAGGAGAGCAGCCTTCACAGTGTGCACTCCCTGTTGTGCGTCTACCTTACAATCCTCGTTTCTCACACAATGTTTTGAAGCAGAATGCACAACACCCACATACTGAAGAGAAACAAAACCCTCAAGGGTTGGTCAGCCAAGGGCAGGCCACATTGTAGACACATACAGTCATACAAATAATGTTTGCCAGTACTGCCAAAACAAGAAGTAAGGTCTGAGCCAAAGCAGGTGTCCCTGTCTCCACCCTCCTGAAAAGCCCTCCCACTGCACCTGGTGCTCCCTCATCTCCCTGTGCATATTGATGCCACAAATTCATTTCTGCATCTATACCAACTTCTGTGGTGATTCTATCCAGTCCAGAAGTAACAACATTCATTATCCTGTGAAGACATCTAAACTTGGGCTTTCTCCAATCTTGGCCTCCTCTGGGCAGGAGATGCTATACTTCTACCTAAAGGCACATGCGCTCTTGACATGGACTGACTCCCCTCGCTAGCCCCACCCTCCCCAGTAACCCACTAGAGAGCGGGCCCTGACACAAATATCTCTGCCCCTCAGGAATAAAGACAAAGCAGGAAATGTTGGCAGAAATCCAGAGCGAAAAATGTCTGTCAACTTACAGATCAAATTTTTCTTTTTCTTGTCTTCTTGAGACAGGGTTTTGTTATGCAGTACACACTGGCCTTGAACTCAACTTTGCAGCCTAGGCGAGCCTCAAACTTGCAGTGATCCTCCTGTCTCAGTCTCGGGAGTGCTGAGATTGCAGGTGTGTGCTACCACACTCAGCCCAAAAATCTTCCTTCAGATACACATTTTTCAGTGTTTCCTATATGCTGGTATCTGTTCTGGGTAGACTATGGGACACAGCAGCAACCCATGGTTCTTTTGGAGCTCATTGGGGTAACAGATCATATCAAATCCATCATTAAGTTAGGGCAATTGCTTTTAACAGAGGTAGAAGGGCATTTTAACTAAGTTAGACAGAGTAGGCCTTACAGAAACCTAAAGGTAAAGGAAGGGAAGTCATACAGGTATTAGGGAAAAGAAGTCCAAGGCAGAAGCTGAGTGTAAAGCCTGAAGACAGCAAGGGGCAAGGAGGCCAAGACCCAGGAACTGTGAGACAGCCAATGTGGACAGAAAAATGAAAAGAACAGGGCACAACCTGATAAGACACTATATTGGGTCCCACAGACCTTGCAGTGGGAGTCCTGCCTGCATTCTGTGAAATACAGGTCTACAGCACAGGCTTCTGAGGGCTCCAGGTATTTAACAGGGTAACAGGGAAGCAGCCTCCCACTACCCCATGAACTCTGAACTCTGTTCAGATGCAGTGTCTTGGCCAGCAGACTCTGGCCTAGGGGAGGGATGTCTTATCCATTTCAGGTTTTAATGAAGTTGAGGGGAATGTCAGAAGGCGGTGGCAGTTCCAACTGCTCAGTCAAGATGATCTGGAAAGGAGCTGAAGAGTGGTTTCTCTGAAAAAAGGTGGCAGGAGAACAATAAGGCATTGTTCATGGTCTCCTTGGACAAGGAAGAGGGGCTGGACAGGGTTGCAGGGGCAAGATCATGGAAGAACCTACAATTAGCAGTCTGAATGAGTCGGTCAGAGAATAAGTGTAGGTTCAAAGCTTGTAGGAGGAGACTGCAAAGGCAGAGCTCAGAAGAATGGACACCAAGGTCAGATTGGAAGAGACTTTGGCTGCACTTCTACATCAGAGACAAAAATAAAACATTTCAAAAGATTAACTTGCAGGGTATTCAAAAATATAGTGGCAAATGAGACTGAATGGAGAGAAAACACTACAGAGCTCATTCATGCCATAGCAGAACTGGATGAAGAGACACGGGGTCAGGAACTGCCCAGTTTCCATGGGGAGGACCTTTACTTTCTCTTATAGAGAGACTCAATCATTTCCATATTTTTATTCAGAACGTTTTATTTTAAAAGACTTCTAGTTTTCATCATTATTAATAGAGGCAGAATCATATGGTTCAAAATTTAGAAGGTAAGGGTTGGGGTGGTAAACAGCTTCCCTAGCATGCACAAGGTCCTGGGGTCTGACTGGGGGAAAGAGGGGAAAGGAGCTTGAAATGTGAACAAATCTCCCAGCCAGGCCTTAGTTCCTCTTCCCAGTTTTAGGCTATCCTTCCAGGTTTACAAAAGCAAATATACATATACCTTTTTTAAAAATTATAAATTGGACCAAACTGTGTGTACATCTTTACATCTTGTTTTTCTCACCTCATTCTCTGTACCATCTTGCCCAGAGAACATAAACTTAATTTGTGGTAGGCAGAAAGCGCGTTACCTGTGTCCCAATCTCTGGAATCTGTGGATATGCTAAACCACCAGACGATAAAAGGCACTTTGCAGAAGGAATTAAAATTATTGTCACAGATTATCCTGGTAGACTCAAACTAGTCATATGAGCGCTTAAAAACTTGAGAAAGATCCTACAAGCCAATGTTACTTCCCAGATACACGGACCATGTGACAGAACCTCCAAGAACTATGGGCCATTCTGCCAGGTAGGCAACAAGGAAACCTGAACTGCGTACTTATTACAAAACAACCTGTTTATCCAACAACTTGAATGAGCCTAGAAGCATATTCCCGTGGCGAAAAGCTGAACCTGGTACAGAAGACCTAGTAGCGACCTTCCGCAGATGGAATCTCAGGATACGTATAGACAGATTCCTCAGGCCCTACTCGCTTCCAGGAGCCCAAATGATTATCCCTCTTCAGCGAGCACCGCATCCCAAGGGGCGGGGATGTCATTTACTGCGGTGTAGTCTGGGTAGGATGTTACTGACGTCACATCAAGCCGCGCTTTGCACCTCCCGGGCAGAGTCCGAGCAGTGCCCTGCGCGGCGCCCCAACTACAAGACACCCCAGCCGTACGGCCCCGAGAGGCACCATCCCCACATCCTCCAACATGGCTCCGGACCGCCCCCACCTCGCAGCCTGGGGCACTGCGGATGCCCGGTCCGACCCAAGATTTGCCTGGCGAACTCACCTCCTGCGGTGTCGCGCCCGCTGAGTCGCCAATTCGCAGAACCAAGAAGTCTCGACCTGGCTCGGCGGATCCCGGAAGTCCCGCCCCAACTTCCGGCCCGCGTCCCAGCTGGATCCTCAAAGCCACAGCCTGCTACATAGCCAGAGCTGGTCGGTGGTACATCTCCTGATAGAGGTTCTACTAGCCCCGGGCCCGCAGATCTAAGCGTCAGTGGATTGGTGCAAAGAACATGGTGGCAACGAAGTCAGAGATGACAGTATTACTTTAAGTTGGGAAAAACGGGTTTGTAGCTTGACAAAATAAACATGGCTGGGGGTAGTTCAGTGTCAGAGTGCTTGCCTAGCATGTGGGAGACACGGGTTTAATCCCCAGCATGGAGTAATATTCAGATTGATGGAAAAAACTAATTACTTCTGTGGATATTGTATTTTTGTGGAACATTTACAAAAATTATATTTTAAAGGACATTAATATTTTAATATTCATTAAGACCTATTAAACTATGAAAATTGGGAATATATAACAAAAAGTTCACATACACAGAAAAACCTGTTGGAGTTTACGAAATACTGACTGGATAAACTTAAAAAATGACAGCTGGAAAACTACAGACTGTAAAACAATGAAATGTAAACACTTTATTCTCAAATTTCTGCAACCCAGGGCAAATGTATATTCAGAGAAAAATATATAGCCATAAATATTTTTGTAATTAAAGACATTGTCTTCAGAAGTTAGAAAAAGAACCAGTAGCACTTCTTTGGACCAGCAATATACAACCAGATAATGTGACAAAATATCCTCTATGATAGCAACAAAATATATAGATGGCTAGTCCCTAAAATATTAGAGACTACAAATGTAGTGAAATGCAATTGACTCTTTATATCTGAAGGTTCTGAATTTTAAATTTAAACAAACTCAGATTGAAAATATTTTAAAAATTGCATCTATATTGAACATATGCAGGTTGTTTCTTTATTGTTCTTCCTTAATATAGCATGACAAATGTTTACATAGCACTTACATTTATTGGGTAGTATAAGTCATCTAGAGATTATTTAAATTACATGAAAAAGTAAATCAAATAAAATATACAGGAGGATGTGCCTCACTTAGGGGCCATTTCACGTAAGGGACTTGAATGTTTTCAGTGTTTGATATACTTGGTGGTCTGGAACCAGTCCACTGGGAATACTGGGAGCAAGTAGTGTGTAAGTGGCAAGACATCTTGGCACATGTCAGAGATGGAGCCATGGGTGCTGGGAAAAACAGAATAAAAAAAAAATGCCTCCTAGTCAGGACAGATGAAGGAATCAAGGGGCTTGAGGAACAAAATACCTCTTGATAGTTCCCTCGGACTGATGTTAAGGATTTGGGGCAGCAACTCACAGACAAAAAACAAAAAGAAAACTTAGATGACAAAAACATTGTTCCATTTGACTACAAACCTCTATCCTTGTCCCATTCATCTTCTGGCCAAAGTTTGGATTGGACGAGGCCGAGGTGTTGATTGAATTGTTAATGATAAAGACTGGGGTCCTGAGAGCAGATAGATTATGATCTGTGTTGGCAATGAAGACCAATTACCTCTTTCCCCTAAAAACTTGGGGCTTTGGGGCAGGAGGTTTAGCTCATTGGGCACAGAGCCTGCCTGGCAAGCACAGGTCCTGAGTTCAGTGCCTGGTACCAAAAACCGAAACAAAAACAACAAAAAAACCTTGGGGCCTTAATAAGAAAGAAAAGAATTCACCTCTAGTACCCTCCTCCACGTGGGCCCCTGTGGTGGACCTGCCCCCACTGCATAATTCCCAACACCTTAAGAGCTGGCATCAGCCAAGGAGGGCCCCACTCCTGGTGTGGCAGCCCCATCCTCACAAGAGGAGGACTGCCCTTTTCCTTGGCTCAGGAGAGAATGAGAAAGGTGCAACTCCCTGCCCCCTAGTGGATACAGTCAGTCATAAAATGTTCATGCTGTGGCATGATAGCCAGCCCAGAGCCACAAATAGCGCCCATTATTATAAATCTTAGATAATTGATAGATTTACTTATGGTTTCCAATTTAAGTTGTTATTTTTATTTAATTAATATGCTTAAAACTTCTTAATGGATTGTAAATTTGTAAGTCACAATTACAGGGTTAACTTGCTGTTTTCTCTCCTTACTGCAGGTGTGTTGAGTATGATCAGTGTTACTTGAAAGTCTGTTGGAAGCCAAATTTAAAAATGTAACAATCCGGAGAGAGGAGACAAGATGGCGGACTGGTAGGTAGCAGGAGAGAGACCCTCTCTGAGAGAGACAGCTCAAATGCCAGAATAAAACACCCTGGAGAGACCCAAACAGAGAGAGATAGACTCTCACAACCCAGAAAGGAACTAAAGTGCAAAAACCCGCTTGAATATGAGGTCCTGGGGCTACTATTAGTGACGATAAGATCAGCGAGCACGGCACCCTCCTCGAGACGCCTGAATTCCGCCCGACCTGAACAAGCGATCCGCGCTGAAGTGACTGGCTTGAGCCGCCAGAGCGCGGAGCTGAACAGCCATGCGTGCAGCTCGCTGGGACCGGCTCTGCACACGACCCAGCCAGAGGCACCGTGAATTCCCACCACAGCCGCGCTGAAGTTGGAGGTCGGGCAGTCCAGCAGGTCTCGGGGACACGGTGAGTGATGGGAATAAGACCCTCCCACGGGAAAAGGGAAACCGACTGGACGACATGTTGGATTTGGGCAGGACAGCCCTAACTCCATAAGGAAGTGGCTTCAGCTGGTTACTCCCCTTGCCGAGCAGATTGGTGGAATCTGCTTGGATTAGGCCACGCCCCTGGCGGGGACCCAGTTACTTCCCTGAGATCAGTGCACACTGATGCAGTGAAGGCCTGCAAAGGTTGACTGGTCCAGAAGGGAAGAGCTAGCGTGCACTGCCCATGGGTGAACTCTAATTTCTGATAACCTATTGAAGAGGGCCAAAGCTCCTAGCCTGCGCCCTCTAGAGGAGCCTTAAACAACAAGAAAAGGGTCTGGGAATTACACTGTACACTTGTATGGAAGGAACCAAAAACATGACAAAAGGGAGAAATAAGAAACAACTCCCAGCCCCCAACCCTGAGAACATTGATCCAGGAGAAGTAAATACAAAAGAGACTGAGGGCAGCAAAAATGCAACATCAAACACAGCATTAGCGGACATAAAAAGATATCTTCAGGACCTCGTAAGTGGGACCAAAACTGAAATATTAATTCAAATTAAACGAGATAAGAAGATTAATAAAAGAAGGGCTGGGCACCTCTCAAGAAGACACACAGAAGAATGGAGGAACACAAATGGAGAGAAAAATTCAATGAAGAATTCAGGAAAAACCTAGAATTCATGAAACAGATTCAAAGAGATATTCAGGAAACTAAAGACTCCATAGAAAGCTGGCAAAACTGCTTGAAAGAAACCAAAGATAGACTATCAAAAATTGAACACAGGCTTGCAATGTGGGGTCATGAAAGGGAAGATCTCTTAAAAATAACAAGGGAGCAGGCAGTAAAGATACAAAGACTGGAAGATGACAAGAGGATCTATAACTTAAGAATAAAGTATGGGTGGGCCGCCTTGCCTGCCTGTCAGGCAGGAGCTGGGTGAGCAGGACCGGGAGCTGTGGGAGCTAGGTGTGCCACCCACCCACACGAACCCTCTGCCCAGGAGATCCTCCGAGGGGTGGACAGGTCCGTTCTTTCCCCAAGTCTCCTTCCACCCTCCTGGCCTCCACGCCGGGCACAGGTCCCAGGGACAGCGCTCAGCCCCCGTGGCAAGCTGGACTGCGGGAGGTGTGGTGGGGCAGCTTTTGTTCTGAGGAGCAGGGCAGATCTCAGAAGTCTGCAAAAGGGCATCTGCGTTTCTTACCCTGTCCCTAATCACCAGGCCTGGTGCCAGGCACGCAGACCTTTGTCAATAGAGTTGCGCTGGCTTTGTGCTCTGAGAAGGAGGCAGAAAAAGACTTCTGG